>PVIH01004334.1:0-142212 GCA_004025045.1 Sigmodon hispidus
ACTTTGGTTTGTGTGTCTCCTGTCACCTCTCTGGTCAGGGTTCGAATCCGCCCCTCAGAGACCCCTGCAGTTGGTTTGCTCAGTTCACTCAGTTCGGGGTCGCAGTAGGGATCCTTGCAGATACCCTCAACAGCAGCAGGAGCTGTGGGTGTGGCCAGGTGCAGAGTTCAGCTGCCCCCTGCTCCAGAGTGTGCTGGGAAGCCGCAGAGGGCACCGGTCCCGGCGGCGCGAACAATGTTTCTTAAACTGTGTTGCAAGTCTGTAAAAGGTTCTAAACTAAGTGTGTGTTTGTGTGTGTGCGTGATCTCTAAAAAATTGTCAATGGTAAAAGGTTTCCAAACATGCAATAACCAAAAAGGAATTAAGTCAGGGTGTTTCTGGCAATGTTTGTCTGCGTTGTGCCAAGTGGCTTCACTGCAGCCTTGATTCTGGGCCTTGTATGTAGTACAAGGCCCAGGCTGTTCACTGTGCAGTGTGAGCAGATGTTATCTAAAGCCCTTCAGGGTAGGCCGAAGACTATTTCATTCTATGGCTCTCAGTGTTTCACTGTACCTAACAAGTCTTCTGCCTGCATAGAAACAATGGTTTAACTATAAAAAAACAAGACTTATTTTTCTACTGCTCCTTTTCAATGTGTAGCAGAATAATTTATCTTTGAATTGTACTGTGGTAGACAAATAAGCACATCCATCTCATTAGTCTGTAAATTTGCCTTCACTTTTAATAAGTGGTGGAATTACATGTATGCCTTCTTCAAAAGAAGGGTTTTTAAAAAGTTTCTTTATGATTTGTTAGCAACATTTGATTTGCATTTTATTGTATTAATATACAGCTGTTTTATGGATTTATATGCAATGGGTCTTGTAGAAATTTGGGGGTCATCAAGAGGCTGTGAATAGAAAAGTTTTAAGAATCCTGGTCCTAGAGTGATTCAGCAGAGCATGGCACTTGGGATGATTTCTTTTCACTAAAGGGTATAGATGGGGAGGTGTATTTGGCAAGGTTTGGAAGGTTCTCTGGCATTGGGATGCCAGCCCTCTTGGATATCCCCATGCATTCACTAACCAGGATCCCTCCTCATCTCATTTCCCATTTTTTTGGACACGGGCACAGTTGGCCTGTGTGGTAAGAGTGTCTTCATCTCCTTTCTTCCTGAAGATCAGAGGCAGAAGCTTCCAGCATTCTGATCCCTATTGGGATTTTGGAGACTAGTCCCCATCTCAAGGTACTCATCCATCTCCAGGGACCATCTCTCATAGCAGATACTTCATCACTGGTGAAATGCCTAGGTCGTGTGAAGCTTTGGACGGTAGGCTAGAAAGCTGGCTGTCCTGGAATTCTCCATTGAGATCAGGCTGGCTTTTAACTCACAGAGATCTTTCTGCCTCTGCTTTCTGAATTCTGGTATTATAGGAAGTTACTACCATTACCTAGCAAGGCACATATTTGCTACTCACAGGTGGCTTTGGGACACCTCTGCCTTGTCTCTCTGCTCTGAAATGAGGCTCTAGGGGAACATTCCCTGGCCAGGCTCTGCCTGTTCCTGTTTCCCTCTGCTCTTGGAATGCTGTCCTGAGGGGAGTGGAGGAAGGTATCTGACCACAGAGCACTTTCAACAAGAAACATCTGAAGACTGACTCTGAGGATCATTTGGCTCTGGTCCTTTTCATACAGCCCCCCTCTCAGAGGAGCCAGATCCCAGGGAGAAGGTTTTACCCCAAATGGATCCCCTGCTGATTATGTGTCACACCAAGCACTATTTAGTCTTCAGAGGATCTCTAGGCTCTGTCTTTAGGGGTAGAGGCAGCAAGCATCTGGCTTCAAAGCTCATCTTGGTATAACTTAGCGGTGGAACATTTGATCAGCATGTGCAAGACTTGGAATTCTTCTATTCAATAAATAAATAAGGCACAAACTTAGAAAATACATCTTGTTCTTGATGGTAAAAGTGGCTGGCAGGTCTGCTTTGCCTAGGGCTGCCACATACTAATAACAAGAAAAAGATAAAAATTAAGAAAAACATTAAGAAATATAGCAGGGATTCAAAGGGAATGGGAGTAAAGAGTTACTAAGCATCATTTCCTTGCCCAGATTCTTGCTGACTTGTGGTTTCCCTTTCTCGGGTCCTGTGTGTCTCTTCCTTGGCTCTTCTTCAGGCCAAGGTCATCTGCTGTCCATTCCAAGCCATCCTCCTGCCTCACCCCCATTATGGCTTTGGTCTTCTTGCCCAACCATTTGCTAGGGTCCTTTTTTAGTACTCACCATGTTCTAAGCCAGCACTGCTTGGTGCTGCTCTGAGTGGAAAGTGAACAGAGGCTAGGTTTGTTTAACTTGGACTGAGATTGAATCTTTCCACCTGACTGCTCTCCATGACTCCAAAACCTGAGAGAAGAGAGATGGAGTTAAACACACCAAGCTTCATGTTAGGGCTGGGGCTCCGGGGTCCGTGGCAGATTGAGGGGAAGGCTTGGGGGAATGTCCCCAAGTGGGCTGGGGCAGGGTACAGTAGAGAGGCTGGTACCAGGCCTGGTCACTGTTAGGGAGAATGACCTTCTAAGCATATTCAGTGGCTCATGGTGCCACTCAAAAGCCTCTCTTTTCTTTCTCCTCCTCCCCTCTCTCTTCAAAGCCTTCTTGGAACTTCAAAGCTATTCTTCATCATGTAAGCTCTAACTCTGAAAAGTCCAGAGCTGACTTCCTGTCTGTTGGAACTCAAGAGGAAAAAAATCTGGTGAACTTTTATGCTGGGTGTGGGTGGTGGTGAGGGGCTGTGCGTTCAGTGTGCTCTCTAGGAAGGCTTGCCATCCCACCCCTCCTACTCTGGCAGACTATGTCCTTTTACAGGAGGATCCATGTGCCCCCACCCAAGTGTTCACAGTGTTTTCCCCGGAGACACTTCTGGTGCAGGGCTCCCTTGCCTGCCAGGGCTTAAAAATGAAAAATATGTAGATGGGGTTAACCAATGGGGGAGAAAACATATCTGAGAAAAGGTTTGGTTTAATCGAGAAAGACTGATTTGTACAAGGAAGTTAAGGGGTCATGGTCAGTCCTGATTGTTCAGGGCAGGATGGCACCTGGATGACCAGAAAAGGCCATATCTTTTTATTATTATTTATTTATTTTTTATTATTATGAATAAAGTCTTGTTTTTTATCCTTGTATCCCCTTGTTCAAACTCCCTTCCCCTTCCACCCCTCCCAGTCACTCTCTCTTCTCCCCATCTCTTTATCTCCTCCCCAGCAAAGGCAGGAGGTCCCAAAGTCCCAAGGTGGCTTAGTTAAGCTTTCACTCCAGGCAGCTCCACTTTCCTCACCCCAGTATCAAGACTGCGTTAGGAATGGGCTATTCCTTTGGTGGGAATGGGCTCCAAGGTGCTGGTCCAAGGTGTTTCAGATCCCAAGCTGTTCAGTGGTTGTGGTTTGCCGCTTGGGAATGCTTTGCTTTTTGTTTAAAGTCCACTAAGGAGTGAGTACATCCCCTGCTTATCCTTCTGGGTTTGTGATACCTCGCTCAGTAGGATATTCTCCAAAACCATCCATTTGCCTACAAATTTTAGGGTATCATTTATTCTTACTGCAGAGTAGTACTCCATTGTGTAGATGTACCACAATTTGTTAATCCATTCTTCAGTTGAGGGGCATCTAGGTTGTTTCCAGGTTCTTGCTATTATGAATAATGCTGCTATGAACATAGTTGAGCTAATGCTTTTGGAGTATGAATGTGCCTCTTTAGGGTATATGCCCAGTAGTTGTATTGCTGGATCCTTAGGAAGATTGATTTCTAGTTTTATGAGAAATCGCCAAACTGCATTCCAGAGTGGCTGAACCAGCTTACACTCCCACCAACAATGGAGGAATGTTCCCCTTGCCCCACAACCTCTCTAGCATAGGCTGTCATCTGTGTCTCTTATCTTAGCCAATCTGACAGGTTTAAGGTGGTATCTCAAAGTTATTTGGATTTGCATTTCTCTGATGGATAAAGATGTTGAGTAATTTTTCAAGTACCTTTCAGCCATTTGTAATTCTTCTGCTCAGAATTCCCTTTTTAGTTCTGAACTCTGTTTTTAAATTGGGTTATACAAGGTTTTGGGCTCTAGTTTCTTGAGTTTTCTATATATTTTAGAGATCAGTCCTCTGTCACTTGTAGGGTTGGTGAAAATCTTTTCCCATTCTGTAGGTTGTCATTTTGTCTTATTGACTGTGTCCTTGCCTTTACAGAAGCTTCTCAGTTTCAGGAGGTCCCACTTATTGGTTGTTGTTCTTAGTGTCTGTGCTACTTGTGTTATATTTAGGAAGTGGTCACCTGTGCCAATTCGTTGGAAGGTATTTCCTACTTTCTTTTCTGTCAAGTTCAGTGTGGCTGGATTTATGTTGAGGTCTTTGATCCACTTGAATTTGAGTTTTGTGCAGGGTAATAAGCTTGAATCTATTTGCATTTTTCTACATACTACCATCCAGTTATGCCACACCATTTGTTAAAGATACTATCTTTTTCCATTGAATATTTTGGGCCTCTTTGTCAAAGATCAGGTGTTCATAGGTTTTTGGGTTAATGTTAGGATCTTCAATTCAATTCCATTGATCCACAAGTCTGTTTTTTTTTTTTTGCCAGTACCAGGCTGTTTTTATTACTGTAGCTCTATAGTATAACTTGAAGTTGGGGATAGTGATGCCTCCTGAGGTTCTTTTGTTGAACAAACTTGTTTTGGCAATCCTGGCTTTCCAGTTATTCTAAATGAAGTTGAGTATTGTTCTTTCAAGGTCTATAAAATATTGTGTTGGGATTTTTATGGGAAGTGCATTAAATCTGTAGATTGCTTTTGGTAGAATTGTCATTTTTACTATGTTGATCCTACCTGTCCAGGAACATGGGAGAGCTTTTCATTTTCTGATATCCTCTTTATTTTCTTTCTTCAGTGATTTAAAGTTTTTATCAAATAGATCTGTTACTTCTTTGGTTATAGTTACACAGAGTTATTAAATGCTATTTGCAGCTATTATAGAGGATGATGTTTCCCTTATTTCTTTCTTCAGCCCTTTTATCTTTAGTGTATAGGAGGACTACTGATTTCTTTGAGTTAATCTTGTAGACTACTACCTTGCTGAAGGTGTAGAAGTTCCCTGGTAGAATTTTGTGGATCACTTATGTATACAAACATATCATCTTCAAATAGAGATAGTTTCAGTTCTTCTTTTCCAAGTTGTATCCCCTTAATCTCCTTTCATTCTCTTATTGCTTGAGCTAAAACTTCGAGAACTACATTGAATAGATAGGGGGAGAGAGGACATCCTTGTCTAGTTCCTGATTTTAGTGGTATTGCTTTGAGTTTTTCTCCATTAAGTTTGATGTTCTTGTAAATCACTTTTATTACATTTAGATATTTTCCCTGTATTCCTGATCTCTCCAGGACCTTTATCATAAAGGAGTGTTGAATTTTGTCAAAGGCTTTTTCAGGAAATTTAGAGAAAGTTCCATGTGGTGCTGAGAAATATGTATATTCCTTTGAGTTTGAGTAGAAACTTTTATAAATATCTATTAAATCATAACCCAGTTAGACTCCTCACTTCTCTGTTGGGTCTCTGTCTGGTTGATTTATCCAAGGGTGAAAGTGGAAGTCTCCCACTATTAGGGTGTGAGAATTGATGTGGGATTTGAGCTTAAAATAGTGTTTCTTTTACGTAGATTGGTACCCTTATATTAGGGGCATAAATATTCAGGTTTGACATCTCATCTTGATCAATTTTTCCTGAGATGAATAAGTAATTTCCATCCTTGTCTCTCCTAATTGATTTTAGTTTGAAGTCTACTTTGTTCGATATTAGGATGGCAACACCAGTTTGTTTCTTAGGGCCATTTGACTGGAAAATCTTTTCGTAACTCTTTACTCTGAGTCTGTGTCTGTCTTTAAAGTTGAGGTGTGTTTCTTGTATGCAGCAGAAGGATGGCTTCTGTTTTTGTATCCATCGTGTTAGTGTGTGTCTTTTTATAGGTGAATTGAGTCCATTGATATTAAGGGATATTAGTGACCACTGATTGGTATTTCCTGTTATTTTTGGTGGTAGCTTTTATGTATTTCCTTTCTCTGGGCTTTTCTTCTGTGAGATTATCAATTGTTTGTGGTTTCATGGGTATATCTGGAAACCTTAGGTTGGAGTTTTCCCACTAATGCCTACTGAAGGGCTGGATTTGTAGATAGTTATTGTTTAAGTCTGACTTTGTCATGAAATATTTTGTTTACTCCATCTATGGTGATTGATAGTTTTGTTGGGTATAGTAGTCTAGGTTGGCAGCCTTGTTCTTTTAGTGTCTGTATAATTTCTGACCAAGACCTTCTTGCTTTCATTGTTTCCATTGAATAGTCAGGTGTTATTCTGATAGGTCTGCCTTTATAGATAAGTTGGCCCTTTTCTTTTGTAGCTCTTAATTTTTTTTCATTGTTCTGTATGTTTTGTGGCTTGATTATTATGTGGCAAGCAAACTTTTTGTTGGGGTCAAATCTATTTGGTGTTCTTCTGTAAGCTTCTTATATCTTTATAGGCATTTTCTTCTTTAAGTTGGGAAAGTTTTCTTTTATGATTTTATTGAATACATTATCTGTGCCTTTGAGCTAGTATTCTTCTCTTTTTTCTATTCCTACATTTCTCAGATTAGGTCTTTTCATGGTGTCCCAAATTTCCTGAATGTTTTGTGTTATGGCTTTTTTGGTTTTAGTGTTTTCTTTGACTGATGTATCTATTTCCGCTATTGAGTCTTCTATTCCAGAGATTCTCTCTTCCATGTCTTGGATTCTGGTGGTTATGCTTGTATCTGTAGTTCCAGCTCTTTTCTTCAGATTTTCTATTTCTACCTTTGTCTCATTTTGTGCCTTTTTATTGCTTCTATTTTATTTTTTAGTTCCTCAAATGTTTTAATTCATTTTTTTTTTGTTTTCCTTTTCTTGGTTTTCTTTCAAGGATTTGTTCATCTCTTCCAGTTTTTTGTTTGTATTTTCTTCTATTTCTTTAAGGAAATTTTTTATATCCTCTTTGAAGACTTCAATAATCTTCATAAAGGTGTTTTTGCTGTTGTTTCCTTCGGTGTTCTCTTCATTGCTCTGTTCAGGTCTTGTAGTTGTGGAACCACCAGTTTCTTCTGGTGTTGCCTCATTGCTCTTTACATTATTATATGTATTCTTGCACTGTGTCTGCCCATGGGTTCAGTGGTTCACAATTAGTCAGCTCCTAGTCAGTTGTGGCTAGCGGGCTTGTGTGTCTCCTGTCTGCTCTGAGCAAGAGGTCTGCTCAATCTCTGACTCTGCTTTGGACATGGGTGTGAGTTTCAAAGGTCTCAGTTCTTCTGTGATGATGCAGTTCACCCTGGAGGCAAGGTTCTGCCATGCGAGGTCCCTTCTTTTAGGGGTCACTAAGGAGACCCCTCACAGCTAAAGCTTAGATCCTATCTGCTGGCAAGAGTCTGAGATCAGACCCTTGGGTGGAACCCTGATCCCAGAGGAGGATTCTCTGGATGGGCAGCCCAGGAGCTGGAATCTACTCACCTCTGACGCCACTCTGGACAGGGGTCTGAGTTTCAAAACCCTCTGTTTCCTTGACAGTATTATGCCAGTCCTGGTCTGTGCAGGACTCTTCAGTGTTCCCCACTGAAGCCAAGTCGCTTACCTCTGAGGTGTATGCCCAGGACCAGGGGATCCAGCAGTTTCCCTGTGGCTAACTTCCCAGCAGGGTTCTGAGCGGGCAGTGTTCCAAGCAGCAGCAGTGGAGTGACTGTTCAGGGCCCTGGTTCAGGTGGTGGAAGTCACCTTCTGACCTCTCATCTCTCAGCTGTGCCTCCAGGAAGTTCTCTGCTTCCCTGCAGCCACCAAGCCAGTCGTGGTCTGTGTAGACTGTGTTCCCTGCTGAAGCTGAGCTGCCCACCTCCCAGGCATGTGCCCAGGACCATGGGATCCAGCTGTTCCCCTGCTGCTAACTTCCCAGCTGTGTTCTGAGCGGGCAGTGTTCCAAGCAGCAGCAGTGGAGTGGCCGTTCAGGGCCTGGGTTCAGGTGGTAGAAGTCACCTTCTCAGAAAAGGCCATTTTTCAGGCACTCTAGGTGAAGCTCTCCAGGTTGCCAGAGCCTAGGACACAGCAAGGGCAGCTACTGGAGCTGTGTGGAGTTCTTGTGCGCTATTCTAGGCTCTGTTTTCTGGTCTGCACTTCTCTTTATTGCATTCACTCTCAGCCTGACCATCTTTCTTTGGTTCCAGTCATGAAAAAGAATACTAGCTTCTGTGTTCTATGTCCATTTTGGGGTCATGGTTTGCTCTGGCCAAAGCCTAGTGACATTATAAGGTGATGGCTGTCATCTCCCAGATGAGTGTGAGGAGACAGCAAACTAGAAGGCACCTAGCCCAGATTCTGACCATCCTGCTGTATGGTGTGGATGCACCAGGGATGGGAATGGGTAGAACCTGACATGCTGGCCTCAGACAGATGGTTCCACAATGACATACCTCTTCTGCCTTCTTGTTTTAAAGCAGAATTTGAGTCTGTCATTAAGTGTGTGTGTGTGTGTGTGTGTGTGTATAGCCACTTCAATGTACTCTACCTAGCATCTCAGATGAGCTGTTCCAGTGTGGAAAGAATAGAATTTCACAAGACCAGACTTTCCTTCTATAGTGCAGGAGAGCCACTTACGACATGAGTCCCAGGAGGTGATGCTTATGTTTGGTTTTGGACCTACCAGCCTTCTGTTTATTTACAATATCATTAACATTGTCATTAAAATTAATATTGATTATTATTAATGTTCATAAACATTTAATATTTTATCAGTTGCTACCATGTTAACAACTAGATTAGTTGTGACCATTATGCAATTATTTTGAATTAACATATCAGTGTAAACAACCCACATTAATGCTACATAAATATAATGCCACCTGATTTTCTGTCCTAGAGTCCACTAAGCCCACTTTCAGGCATGACTGAAGGTGTCCATGACTGTTCTGGAACTTCAAAGAGACAGCTTCCTATGCTGTGACACAGAGGTTCCCCCTCAATGTCACTGCTGTTCCTGCTGTCAGCTCAAGTTTTTCCCACATAGTGTCTCTATATTGCCTGAAAACTATTTATTAATTTCAAACTACTTCTATAATTAAGGAGACCAGTTTCAATCAGGGGTACACAGGCCACAACCATGTAGAACCCCAGAGTGGGACAGACATGTGCAGAGGCTCCCTTGCTCCGGAAATGTCGTAAGGTCAGACCCCAGACAGCTAGAATCAATGTGGGAAAGTCCAGGGAAGACTCTGGCTTCTCCTTTTATGTGGTCCTATTACAAAGGTCATGAAGTTTTCACTGCATTGAGAGAAATGGTTGCTTGACCTCCACTATAGCCAGCTCAGGGGCCACACTGACCATAGCTTAGACTTTCTGGTTACAGCTCTTGTCTCTCTTACATGTTTCTGGACCCTCAGGTACAAGCTCAGGTGGCGAGACTCTGATCTCCAGAGACTTTACTAAGTGCAGCCCCCAGGACCCTCTATACTATACACTGTCCCCTCACACCCTGCCAACTGGGCCATGGAAGCCATGGCCCTGGGCTGGGCAGTGTCTGGTTCTGGTACCAATCTTTTACTGTAAGCCATGCTAGTCTGCATGGGGACATTTCCCTGACCCTCCTACTCAACCTGCTTCAGGCCTCTGTCCTAGCATGGAGGTTGGTGTGTGTGACTCTACCCCCTTCTCCATTTCTGAAGGAGTAAGCAGGTGAGCTGACTGAGTTTCTGTGACTCAAACAAACACAGCAGCCATTTGGTTTCCACTCAGGACAGCACCGAGCAGTGCTGGCTTGGTGTAAGGTAGGGACTGGATAAGCAGTTGTCAGATTAACAAAGTAGAGAGAGAAAGAGACACTTTTGTTTCGCTTTAAAAGCAACATGGAATTGTAGGGACCATTTAAATAGTTTATGCTGGAGGCTAGCTGTACATCTCTTGGGAGGCTGCCAAAGACAAGACTAAGGACCAGCAACATCTCCAGGATGCTGGAGGCTGGCTGCTGCCATTTTCCTGTTGCCAGTTACTTTGGGGAAGCTTCCAGGGCAGAGTCAAGGGCAAGCAACGGTTCCAGGAAGCTGGAGGCTAGTCACTGCCACCTGCTTGTCAATCACCATGAGGAGATTGCCTAGCTCTGGGTGTCCATGGTCACACGTGTATGACAGCTTTATAACAGCATTGGGATGATGTCCAAGCTATGATGGGAGACTCCACACTGTGGGAGGATTCTTCCCACTGGACTTGCCATACCTCACTGAACTCTGGGGTTTAGGTATAGTTGTTATGTGTACCTCTGAAGATCTGGAATGCTTCTGCTTCCATCCCAGCACCCACACTGGAGCCTCTGTGCCATTTCATGAGAAGTACCACACTCAGGTGCTGCCATGGGTTGCCTGTGCCTCCTTTTCTACCATTTGCTGGGGAGTTATGGGGGGTTCTTTTCTCCTGACCCCAGGGTAAATTGTTCCATCAAGATTCCTTCCTCTCCTCTCTTTTCAGAACTTCTTTCTTTGAGCCAAATTTGTGTATTTTGCTTGAGGAAGAAAATCTGTGAGCTGGCATGTTCAAGTGATACCCAGTCTGTGTCACTTGCCTGGTAAGAAGGGCAGATGGGGTGGCAAATTCAAGTGATTCTTGAAAGAGAACTGTTGGCATATAAACACATAGCCCTAGCTTGTCTCCTGGGTGTGGCCAGCATCACAGTGTTGTGGCCACGGCCCAGCCTGAAGAACACACACACCTGCTTACAGAGGGCATACAGCACCATGCCTGGGGCATGTCTACATAGTCACAGTCACCCTTTAAAGAGACAGATGCATGTGGCAGAGAGCTCTCTTTCTCCTACCCCTCTCCCCCTCCTCTGTCTATCTATCTCTATCTCTTCCCTTCCCCCAAATGAACTCAACATGGCTCCCTGGCAGCATGTCCACGTGTTCCATCCTTCTATGTGCAAAATATTAACAAGGACCTTTCTGGGTTGTCTTAACAGCCAACCCAGCCTAGAATAACCTGGGAAACAAATCTTACTGAGGAAATATCTAGATCAGGTTAACCTGTGGGCATGTCTGTGGGGAATAGTGTTGAGTGTTAATTGAGGAACTATCTAGATCAGGTTGGCCTGTGGCCATGTCTGTGGGGCATAGTGTTGAGTGTTAATTGTGGTGGGCATTGCCACCCTAATATGAGCATCACTATCTATAGGCTCATATAACAGGGCATGGAGGGAGGAAGGTTTTGCTTCTTTGCTTGCTTGGTTTTCATGCCCACAGGCAAGTTCATTTACACCCCCCACACCCCCTCCACACTGCTTTTGCTGATTCCCTTTCTAATATGGGAGTCAGTTTCTTTGGGCTTCCAATGAGGAATCATGACCACAGATCTCCAGGAATTCTTTAGGCCTTCAGCACTAGGTTAGGGCAGCTGAGGTAAACAGCCCTGGGACTGAGCAACTACTGGGTACTCAGCCTTTCTGGTGTGAGACAGATTGTTGGATGACTCGGAACATATTGTATAAATGAAACTGATAAATTTCCTATGGGTGTATGTTCATCCTCTGTTCTGCTCCTCTAGAGAGTCCCGACTATCTCAGCTTGGATAGAGACTTAGTGTTGCCTCAGTTGTCTGTGGAGAGCAGCAGGGCCATTCAGCTGCTCATAAAGGTGGTGTGTACATGAGGCCTGGGGAAAGCCACAGCACGGTGCTTCGGACACCTGCATTTGCAATGACTAATCCAGGACTAGGGTGTCCAAAGGCAGCCTGTGTTAGTGCAGCTGCATCCAAGAAATGGGTTCCAGCACACAGGTCCACAAGCTCCCTTCTCAAAGACTGACTCACCCACCAGAGCTTTTGATCTTTGTTCTTCTTCTGGTCCTGATCCCGGCCATTGAAACTGGGGCCCCACGGAAGGAAAGGAAGGGATGAGTAGGAGGGTTAGTGAAGGAGGTGGGTGTTGATGGGTCTCAAGGAAGCCCTGCATTAAACCAGGGATAGCTTCAGAAGTTTCCTTATTGGGGACAAGACTGGACAGCTGCTCTTTTGAATGTCATCTGGGAAGCATGGTACCTGATAAGGCAGTTCCCTCATGAGAAGATGAGGCTGTCTGGAGAAGCTGTGCAAACTCTCCCCTGAGAGGTGGGCTTTCCACACCAGGGACAGACATTTGGGTGGACCTAGGCACTGGGAATCTAGGAGCTAGTATGAAAGGAGGCAAGGATGGGTCACTGCCCAACACCCTCCACCTGTGTGTGTGTGTGTGTGTGTGTGTGTGTGTGTGTGTGTGTGTGAGAGAGAGAGAGAGAGAGAGAGAGAGAGAGGAGAGAGTCTTAGGAGGGGAAAGAGGAAGATAGATGGAAAGAGGAAGCAGGAGTGAGCTCCAGCAAAGCGCACAGCTATCTCTAAGTAGGACAGCTTTGATATTTGCCAAGAAAGATGGAGTCATATGGAAACCAGCTTGTCATAAACCAGGGGACTGGATTTTAAGCAGTATTCTTGCTCTGTTATTTATGGTTGTTTTATTATTTTTTCCCAACCAGTCTTTAGAATTGCACAGCAACTTTATGCAGTTGAGAATCTGTGAATATGTCACATGCAGGCACAAACTTAACAGCACAGACAAGTCATGGCCACACAGACACCCACTGTGAGTCTGTTCAGATGGCTCTCTCTCCTGGATGGCAGTAGTCTCTTGCATAAGCAAGATCTTGGGTCGTCCTTCTTTGTCTGGTGGAAATTATATCTGGCACAGTCAGTGGTATAGTCAGCCTGGAAAACACAGGAATTTTCTGGAAATGGCCTGTGTTTCTGGGGTTACAGATCCTGTTGATTTGATTAACCATGTGCTCTCTAGCAAGTAGATGTGTGTTATGTTGGGTAGATAACATTTGCATTCCTGATAGCATGACAAACCTCAGATTAAGACTCATCAGTTACCACCTGGATGGACATGCAGATTTAGGGGTCAGAGGGTGGATTGTAGTGGGGTGACAGGTTGGACTGTGACTCCCAAAAGGCTTGTCTGTTTGGACCCCCAAGATATGACTTGATTTCATTTAGGCAGGGAACTGAAGATAAGCTTATCCTGGGTTAGCTGGACCCTCCATTCAATAGTAAGTCCTTGTGAGGAGGAGAAAAAGGCCTGTGATGATAAAGATGCCCTGAGTTATAAAGCCACAAGCCTAGGAATACAGGGACAAAAGGTTCTCCCCTGGAGCCTTCCTCAGGAGTGTGACCCCGTGAGTCCTACCAACCATAGACTTTGGGCTTATGGATTCTAGATCTGCGAGAAACCTCTGCCATTAATTCCTAAGTTTGGGATGGCAAGATGGTTCAGGCAAAGCTCTGGCCATGCATTCAGGAGAACAAAAGTTAGGAGCTCCAACACTCACATAAAAAGCCTGGCCAGCTAACCCAGGAGCTGAGAACAGGAGAACCCCAGAAAAAGCTGATTATTTAGATTAGATAAATCTATGATCTCAAGGAAAGCCCCTAACTAATAAATAAAGTGGAGAGTGACTGATGACATTGACCATTGGTACTATATACATGTGTACATACATACACAACCCCCAGCACACATACACATGAAAACAGTGAGCTCTAAGTTTGTGGTGATTTGTGAGGGTACCTATCAGAAGCCAATGAAGATGACCACTGAAAGTGACATTCCCAGAGGTTTTGGTCATCCCCTGACACTCGTCACTTTTTCTGCCTGGCAGGGAGCTCTGTACATCTTGACTTCTCTTACCATTGTGGTTTCTGAGTAAGCTAAAGGCAAAGTTGAGAAGGAAACCACTTCTCGGAAATGAATGAGGCAGACAGGAAGAGAGGCTGCTGTTGTGGGATGCAGTGGTCTCAGCCTGACACTGGAGGACCGTGACAGTTGAGACAGGAGTTTGGAAATGGTGGAGGAATGGGCAGGAAGCTATGGGTTGGGTTTTGGACAGGTGGGTTCACAGAACCTGCTGATGAGTTCGCTGTCGGCAGCTAGGATGACCTAGTGTGTCTGAGAGAAAACTCAGTGATCTATTTTTTCCAAATAGGCATCAGGACTTCATGGCTTGCTTAGGCCAAAAAACTAATATTCCACGGATGCCAACTGAAAGGGATCTGAAGTCAAATCCCTGGGATTTGAGGAACAGTCAAATTATGAGTCAAATCTCGTGCAGAGCAGAGAGAGCTGCTGACTCTGTGTCGAGTACATCTGACCCCAAGACGGAGGGAGCTAAGCACAATCTATTAATTCATCAGCTTTTCCCAACAAGGTTGGACACCTAAAAGGTAAATTTTGCCTCAGATTTCTTATGACGTACATTCACACAGATGAGAGATGTTTATTGGACACTGATGATGTCCAATGCTTTGTTGTAGGTAGTTGCAAAACAAGCCTTATTGTAGAGGTTTAGAAACATAAGGCTCTTCTGTAGAGGCTCGGCGTACATCTGTGAAAGTCAGAAAAGCCACTACTTGGCATTCACACAATGACTGTGGGCAGTAGACAAATACTAGACAACCAAACAGCACCAATATCACCTCCTGCACCCCAACCTTCACACATATCAATTATGGGGAAGCCAGAGCCGTGATACTCAAGCTGTGGATGTGACCAAGTCAATTGAGGACATGATATCTGGTCAAGGCCAGATGAGGTGACAAATAACTGTTCAGAGACCTGGAAGAACAGCATCCCTGGTGACAACTTCCTTGGAGAATATCTTCTCAGGCACACAAGGCATGGGAAGCTTGCTCATCTTTCTGGAGTTTCTTCATTTTGAAGGCAAGGGCCACACTTCCTGCCTCATCAGCTTTGCAGGCAACATCTCAGCAGGGTCCCAGCTCTTGTATGTAGCTCTCCTGCGTCCATTTCCCAGCTGAGAAGATCTCAGTCAGATTTGCTGTAGCTTCCACAGAGTGAAGAACAGCATAGTTGATTGTGAGTTTAGCAGCACTGGTGCATGTTCAGGGGACAGGTAGATTTTTTTGCTTCCCCCCAGCATCTATGTGCAGCTTCCACAGGGAGGAGCTTTGAGCCAGTGAAGAAAGGAGGCTGGGCTTCCTGGGCAAGGGCATGAGAAGGACGGGGAGGTTCAGCACTCCAGTTTACAGTATCTGTACACTGAGACAGGAGACTCCTCTCAGGGGACAAAGAGCTCTTCTGCGATCAGCCTCAGCACTTTTCATTTACTTCTGAGAAATTCTCTCACTTCTCTAAGTTCTAGACTCCTTGGCAGTGATCAGAAAGGTACAGATTCTATGTCTGGCAGCAGGGAGATGGAGGAGGAAGCAAGGGCCAGGGTTAGGCAGAGGACTCTGAGTATACAATGTAGACACCTCCTTCCTTTGGTTCCTCAGAAGCAAAGACAGTAGAGCCTAGGGTCTGACCTATGGCAGTGGTGGGTGAGGAGGTTGGCCGTCATAGGGCCAGCCATATGTACTATGTCCCTTGTAGTGTCCAGGGCCAGGATGCACCACTCTTAATCAGGCACAGAGCCAGCCAGATTGGCCCCCTAAAATTGCACAACCATGAGCTGCCCTGAGGATGGGAGTGTTAAACACAGCCTTCATGGCCCACAGCAACTGGACATACTGTACAAACTTATGTATTTATGTAAATCACAGCAACCTAGATTTCTGCAGTACAGCCCTCACTGCCCCTTCTTGGCAGCCCTTCCCTGCTACAGATGATGGGAGATTTACAGGCCAGCATTCCCCCAGCTCTTGGCTCCTCTGTTGGCCTCTTGGCTGGGCTTTTGGGATTCCTGGGAGAGAGTTTTCCTACATGGCTGATCCCTGGATTAGAGAGCTGAAAGGAAGCCTGCTCAGGATGCTAAACCCTCATTCTTTCAATGTTCTGCCGCAATTCATGGCTCTACCTTGTTCTTTCTAAAGTCATTTTTGGCTCCATGTCTTGAAAAAAAAAAAAAAAAGAAACTGAGCTGACCAAGTTCTCATTCAGCAAACAGAATGACTTCCCTGTGAGGTGTCTGTGTTTGTTTGATAGGATCTGTTCTTGGTTTTACAGAGTTGTTCTCTGATACAGTCAGCACACTGCGCATGAACTCTCAGGGTTCCCTAGTGAGCAGCTGCCTCAGAGTTATAGATTCCCATTTGCAGGTGGGGAACTGTGCCTGAGGGGCCTGTTCTGAAGTCTTGCTGGAGTAACCTACAGTGATGTGACCTAAGAACTGCCTGGGTTATACTGGCCATAGCTCCAAGGCTGGGTCTGGTCCTGAGTGACTCTGCGTGTGTGTGTGTGTGTGTGTGTGTGTGTGTGTGTGTGTGTGTCTCACTTAGGAAGGAAGAGAAAAAGAGCATACTATCGGTCTTTAATTTGCTAAAAATGTACCCCCTTCCTTATCCTCAGACTAAAGGCACATAGCTTTGCATGCCCATCCTCCCTGGCTAGTGCAAGCTGCCTCTAAAGACTGCATGGAGCCCTGGGCCCTGTGCTATTCATTAAGGTGTTAATGGGGATAGGAAATAGAAATTTCTAGGATTTGATGAAATTAAGACTTTGCCATTAGCAGGCATAGCTCAGAAGCGGGTAGGAATACATCAGCTTACATTGAAGAACTGGAAGCAGAAAAGCATTGTGATCTGTGCTAAGGAGACTTTGGGGTATAATATTATTTAAAACCAGCCAGTTTACTATGATGTCTGGGCTGAAACCCACTATGAAATCAGGGCTTCAGAGCTGACTAATCTCTCTGTTCTGATTAGAATATTCAAGCATTCTCCTCAAAAGTCGGTCAAACCACTGCTGAGGCAGAGAACCAGACTGGATCCTGATAAGCAGATGTTCCCGGTGTGTGTGGGTCTGCCAAAATAATCAATGTCAGTGGTACTCTGAATGGTGGGATGAAAGGTCGCTGGGTGGACAGGGGTGGAATGCAGCTTCGTTGGCTAGAAGGTCTCTACGAGACAAGTGTGTGTCTTATTCCGTATCCTCCTGGAATCTATGAGCTACACTAGCCATAGAGATGGCAAGGGTCCAGCTCATTACTTGTATAATTTATCTTAGGTATTGTAAAGCCATCCAACCCACGGATGCATGCAGCTTCTTTTTGACTTGTCTTGGAGATTTAAATAGACAGACAGGCTCATCACAGAGGCTTCTAATCTAGAGGTGAGATAATTAGGAAAGAAACAGGCAAGCCCAAATCAGAAAATAGACCAGCTTGAGAAGTCATTCAATTAGTGTCAACCTAAGTAACAGAGATTCTCTAGGTTGGAAAAAACAGAGTTTTCAGGGGGACCCACATGCCACAGCAAATCATGTACATGTTCAGGGGAGAAGAGGCAGGCAGGAGTGTTTAAAGAAACAGTGAAATGATTACATCAGATACTTGGAAACAACAATCCCTAGACAATGATTTATGAAGTGAAATTTCCAGAAAAAAAAAAGCTACACCCATGGTAAGCATTGTAGATTGAGAGCTGGAGTGTTACAGGTTTGGAGTCAAAATTATCCTGGGCTATCCCTAATAGGCACTCATTGCTCACCTTTGTGTGTAACACGATGGCCTTATGACTACTAAGTAAACCATTGGGATGTACAGACAGATCCCTGACTCCCGCCAACTAAAGCCAAGAATGTTATTGGGTAGTAGTTGTGTTTATCTGCTCTTGTTGTATCCTGCCTGCCTGATATTCCCACCAATATATTGGAAAATTGCCTTGGTTTATGCCTTTTTTTTGGTTCTGTTACTGTCATATAAAACTTATATGTATTGTTCCCACACTTAAACATGGCATTTGAAGTAACCTGAGTCTATATTGCCAAGCCATAGTCACTTAAGGAAACAGAGGGCTATAAGGACCAGTTTATGTTCAGACTACATGTTTCTACAATATGGAAATATGGCATGGGCCAAGATGAGTAACACTGAACATCTAGGGGCCTGTGAGTCAGTAAAAACAGCTGATACTGAATACCTGGATATCCCAAAGTAAACAGTGATATTCTAGTTATAAACTAAAAAGTGACAGAGTATCACATTTATGAGGATTTTGTCTACAGTTTTGAAAGCAGAAGCCTTCAGCTTTCTCTAGCCAGCTTGTCTGCATCTGTCTGTCTGCCTGTGTGCCTACCTTGGTACAACCTGTGTGCCTGTGTGTCTGTGCCTACCTGTGCTTGCCTGTGTGTGCTGGTGTGCCTATTGGCATCTGCCTGCCTAGTGTCTGTGTGGTGTCCTTTTCCTGAAGTGAGTTAGTATGGCTCATCTGCCTATGACTCCTAATAATCTTTCAACCTCTTGGCCTCCCCCTCAGCCCTCTTTCTTTCTTGACTTCAGAACTTGGACCTCACAGTTACTCATTGGATCTAGAATAAATTTTTATTCTCCTTGAGTAGAGAGCTATACATTTGTGTTAAAACTGAACACAACACTGGGGTTGAAAAGATTTCAAAGCCATGTCAGGCAAACCCCCAGCCCACACTCCTGACCAATGCTGCATTCTCTCCTCACTAGCCTCCTACCTTGAAACTGATCTTGGGACTGCCACACCCCAAAGAAAGATAGTCTTAGTAACAGTAGACTGGTGGGATCTGTGATATCAGCTTCCCCTAGCCAAGCTTTGCAGAGTAGGCCACCACTCACATCGTGGTACTTTGCTTTCTAATCCATGAATAACCCCAGAGCTGCTTGCAAGAGACCTTACAGTGGTATTTCATGTGCAGCAATGGTGGACTTTATGCAGTGTGGTGTCTGACTGTCTTTTGTGATGATAATATTAGAGAGTTGCACATAAGAACTTCTCCATTATCACTCCCTAGTTTATTGTTGGTTTTATTTATTTATTTTGCTCAGAGTTGATACAACTGACTCAGTTTTCTGTTTTCCTTCATGTTGGAAGCAGTATGTGTTACAGGGTACCCAGCACACTGCAGAATGTCACTTCTCAATAAGAAGTTACTGTCAGAGCAGCACAGTTTCAAGGCAGGAGCCATGCTTGCTGTGAATTCATCAACACAGATCTTAGGTTGTTTCATGGATCAGAAACAAGGTCCCATGATGTGAGCAGTGGGTGGTCAGCTCTGGAAAGCTCTACTAGGGAGGGCTAATGTCAGGGATGTCACTGGGCTACTACTACTAAACTGAGAGTTTTTCATCTCAGGTGTAGCAGTGCCAGCAACCAGCTCAAGGGATGTGTTCACCATTGACCATGGATGCTGTCTGGGCCTTGCTTGCTTGGCCTAACGTTGAAGTTTGTCTTCAAACTCATGAATTTCTTCTCTTATGCTGTCTTCAGGAAGACAGAAACATAGTGTCACGTTATGGACAACGTGTGAGCTGATGAGGACCAAATATTCAGATCAGGGTCTGGTTTAGACATTGTGGCTCTAGAAAGCAAGGACCCTGGTAACTGGTACACAGTAACTGTACTAATTTTCTATTGAGTCAACAACAAACCATCACCTACCTTCATCTAAGCCCCTTCTGACTACTAGGCTGAAGATCATGCTTCCAAAACACCAACCCTGGAGGACAAATCACATGTAGAGTCTAGCTTTCAGATAGCTGCTTCTGCAGATAAGAGGTATGCAGCAATTAGAACATGAAGACTGGAGCATACAGCATAGAACACCCAGCATAGGGCATCTGTCATGAAACATCCAGCACAGAGCAACTAGCACAGAGCACTCAGTATAGAGCACCTAGGACATAGCATCCAGTATGGAGCACCCAGTACAGAGCATCCAGTATGGAGCACCCAGTACAGAGCACCCAGTATAGAGCACTCAGTATAGACCATCCAGTATGGAGCACCTACCATGGAGCACCCAGCATGAACCATCCAACACAGCACATCCAGCCCTTATGACTTTTCAAAAGGGCAGTGTCCTTGGCTTAATTTATTCACTAATTTGTTCCTTCTTTCAACAAGACTGCATTTAATATATTAGACATTACTTTCAAAGAATCCTATACATTCCCTCCAACTACAGAGGACATGAAACATCCCAGTGTCCATGCCTTTTTGCCTTCTTCATGATGATGAGTTAAATTCCATCTCTTAATATTGAATATGAATTCATTTATTAGTGACACCAAGCATCTAGGACTGTTGTTTCTTGGGGAGTACCACATCATGTAGCCACCATCCCCGTAGCAACAACATTGTTGGTGCAACCTCATTCTTGCCTCACCCCTTCTGTATTTCACCTGTGACCCCATGCATCAGAATCCGGGTGTCACTCTACTTGCAACTTCAATCTGGAAATTCTGTGTGACAATCACAGATTCAGAAATTATGTTTCTTAAGTCCATGTGACCACTTGTCTTTGCTTAAATTGCCTATTCAACACAAGTTTACATTATCAGAGAGCTTGGCACAGGTGTTTAAAGAATTGGGAACCAGGTTTGGCTCTGCTACACTGCACATCAGATTGTCCTTCCATACTGTTGATATATGAAGATTGAAAGCAGGCTATCCAAAGACTTCTTGTTGGGTCACAGTACAAAGGTTAAATGTTGCAGTTGCACTGGTACAGCCTAACAGTTTTTCTGAGACACCTGAGACTGGACTCATGAGGTGAGACCATTACTGCAGCCTCGGTATGCCCAGCAGAGACTCATGAGTCTTCTGAGGGTATAGGGCACAGGCTTCCTGCTGACTGCCCCCCAATTCCTATTTCCAGGGCCCAGGGAGCTGAGCCAGTGGAAGAAATGCTGAGCAGCCACCTGCTGGGGAAATGACAGGTGCTGTCTATCGAAGCATGCCCAACTGTCACATCCCACAGTCATGTCAAGGCCAGGCTGTCTTGCTTTTTCCAGGTACTGTACATGAGGGTCTTCTCTAACACTCCTCTCCTAAAACCCTTGCTTCCTCAAGAGTGAGTCTCAATATCAACATTATAAGTGATTTCTCTCTGAGCTTTGGTACATTGATAAATGAAAAGCTGCTGCCTAAGATACACTTGTCCATTGTCCCTGGAGGGTATGTGTGGGAGATTTCTCTTTGAAGTGACCCCTTCTCTACCATATCTGCCTGGTGAGAGTCTGTGGAAGTGTATGGGGGCTCAGATCACATTCTAAGTTTGTACTTAGTGTCATCTTTATACTGTGTTCTTGAGACCCTGTGATTTCTGGATCTTGGTGTGAGTACTGTTGAGTTGAACAATAAAAACAGAGCTTGAACAGTTCTCAGCCCCATCATCATTTCAAGGAAGGCAGGCCGAAAGGGTTTTGTTTGTCTCTGTGCAAGCAGCTGATGATGTTCTAACTGCAACAGCTCTTCCCAGCTCCGTGTCAGTGAATAACAGCCAATAACACTGTAAAGGCTCTGTGCGGCCCCAGTGGAATAAGAAAACACAGCCCCCATTTGATCACTAGTTATGATGGGTTATGAATGGGCACTACTTCATTGGTGGCGTCTACTCAGCATTTTATGAAAACGTTACACTTGGTGACATGGGTTGGAATGGCTGTGACATGTCCTCCCTATTCCTGCCAGGTGAGCAACAACACAGTAGTGGTCTGGGAGGGTCCAGACAGAGCAGGCTGTTCTCTGGAAAAGGACAGAGGGTTTCCAGGTGACTGAGGTTGGTGTGTTTTGAGTGTGGCTGTCAGCTGTTTGGGAGATGTTTGCAGCATTGAGTTTTGGCCAGGATTATTGCTCAAAATGTGGAGGGGATTCTCCTTATGTCTTTGCTGTTGGAGAAACCCACCTATTCCTCTCCATTCAGCATTGCTGTGGGTGTGCATAGGTGCCTGTCTGTGCTGGAAGCTGGCATGGTGTGTGGTTCACAAAGGAGACCAACTGGACATGGTTTGGTGTGTCCTGGAGAAGTATTTTATGAGGCCACCGGAGTTCTCATGTCTGTACTAGGGAAGGTAGATATGGCGACTGAGTCATTGCCTCCTCATGGATGTTTTGAGAAACTTCTAGAATCTCAGCTTCAAATTAGGTAAATTAGAAGATGATAAGGTCACACTTAGGCATTTTAAACAGAAAATCATGCCCCCAGTTGCTAGCTTCTTTGAGAAGAAATTACTTCATTTTCTCCATCCCTGACTTGCCTGTCCCCCCCGCCCCCCTCACCGACCTGCCATATCTCTCACAGCGTCTTTGCAGCAGCCCCACCCACTTATCTACCCATCCTGGTAGAGTTTTTTTCTGAAGCGGTCTTGTCCTCTGACACATCGCTCTGTGTCTCCCATCCTCTGTGGTCTGATAGCTGCTACTTGAAGACGGGCGTGTTTGCCTTCAGAGGTCATCATCACTCAGGTCTGGTTCCATGTACTAGAGCTCCTTGGTGACAGACCCCTGCAGGGACCCGGGCTACCCTCCACAGCAGGAGAAAGTATCTTGTTTTCAGGAAAGATATAACAGATTTTGTTACGTGGTTATAGAAACTTCAATACAGTAGGACTTCTGAGCCATGTGCCAGGCTCTGACTGATTTTCAAGACTCCACACATTATTGTGAGGCCTTAAAGTAGATGTGAATTATGTGCAAAGGCTCTTGGGACATGATTCTGGAATTTTAGAAAGTTGTCTGAGTGGCTTTGAATGTGCTGTTTGGTGGGAAATGCTGTGGATGTTTCCTGTGAAGTTTAGGTTGCCATCCAAGAAAAGCTGCTCTGGGTCTCAGGATGTGTGACCACAGGTCTGAAGGGTACTCGTTAGCTTGCTTCTGCATTTGTAAGGCTTAAAGATTTTGCAAGTTTGTCTTACTATGGACACATAGTGATGTAAGAGGCCTCTTCTTGCTGTGCTGTTTTCTCTCCAATCATGTTGTCCTTCAAAGCAGGACTCACTTCAAGCAAATGAAGGCTGAGATAAATGTAGGTCCCCTTAGAGCCCTAAAATGTGAATGTTTTTGTTGCCAAGAGACAAGAACATCTAGCCATGTTTTCTAAATGAATTCTTTAGAGTGGACTCCTTGGGACTTGTAGACACAATAGAGACCACCTTAGCTTAGAGAGACATGAGCACATCTTTGAGTGACTTCCTAACAAATACCCAACTAACCAACCATGCCACCAATGTACAAGTTTACGAAGAAATACATCAATCTTCAGACCTACCAAGCACAAGTAAGTAACCTACTATACCAAACAACCAATTGATGTACCAATTGACCAATTAAGCAACCAACTAATTAACCAGTTAACTAATCTACCAATTAACCAATTTACCAGCCAAGTACTCTACCAACCAGCCAACCAAAAGCCAGTTCTGCTAACCTATATATCTTGGAAGCAATCTACAATTTATCAATCTAACAAACAGATGGTTAACCAATGTGCCAATCCATCAATTGATTTGCTACTTAACTAATCAAACTCTTTAACTATCTAGCCTACCAACATTCCTGTCAATATAGCAACCAACCTACCCACCAACCTATACCAAATAACCAATCAGCAAATAAACCAAAAACCTACTAACTACCAGTTAGCCAACCAAATAATCAACCAACTAAATAGTCAACCAATCTACCAGCCAACGTCCAGAATTTTTGGAGTTTTTTTGTCTTCTGTTGTTTTACAAGAAGCTTGGGATATAGTTTTTCTTGTTCTCACCGTGTCAATTTACCAAACACAATTTAAGAGCAAATTCCTGGCAGCTGGTGAGCACCCTGTGCCCCTGTGTTTTCTAAGGTCAACACTTTGTGAATCCTGATGGTTTAGGTTTCCAAATCCTGGCATCTGAATTAGACTGAAACTCCACCTTGGTGTTTGGTGGGACTTCTCTCCTGAAATACTTGGTGAAAATTGGGATTTGTTTTAAGAGTCAATTTGAGTGAGAATCCACATTTAAACTCTAGTCTCCTGGCAAATAGAACCTTCCTCAGACACAGTACAATCTGCTGTCCCTTCTCTGAGCAGTGGTGCAGTGGCCTTGGCAATGAAGCTTTAATAAATGCCATGTAACCGTTTCTTCATTATCCAGTGTTCTTTAATTTGCATAGTTTCTGCCTCCCTGAACAATTTGGGTAAATATCTCATTGTGATCTCTCCTGGGCGATGAGTGTAAGGACAATTTGTTTTATCTCCCATTGGCTTCTGTTGCATATGGTGTCTCCCTGTCAAGTTTTACCCTCCCCCAGGAATCTCGTAATTCATTGAAACTCAAAATTTGTTCCTTCTCTCTCGCAAAGATCTCAGTAGAAATTGAAAATGGGCAGATGAGTTGTTCTAGAGATGTGTTAAGCTTCTTTCCTCTAATGAAATGTGTTTCTTTTGTGACAATTTCTGTTTCATAGCATTCAATTTCTTGTCAAATGTGATAAACAACAGAATGAATGGGTTTTATATTAGCCTTTCAACACTCCGTGGACTATTTACTCTCATCCAGCCTCTCTTACCGTCTCCTGATGCTTCATTTAGCTGAAATGGGACATCAGGAGAGCCTGGCTGGGACTGATCTGTGCAATATAGAGCAGTGCGCAGACGCCCTTGCTTCTCAAATGCTAGTTGGGCTCAGCTAGGTACAGTTTCCCTGTGTGCTGTGTGATTTAGTTAATTGCTCCTAACTTTGTCTGGTTTCCAAGATCATCCCACACTGAGCATCATCCTCCTGTGTTCTGTTATCATCTATCCCTTTTCTCATATATTATCTCTCTCTGTCTCTGAACTGCTGTCTTGGTCTCATTCTTTCTTCACCTCTCTGCCTTATGTGATTTTTGTTGTACTTTACAACTGAATTATTTGACATAAATATAATATTTACTTGTTGAATTATTCATATCAACTTGAAAATGTCTGTGAATTTCAAAGATAATTTTAGCAAGATTTTTCAGGCCTTTGTTTAAGTTGTAGTTTGTTAATGAAATGACTATGATTGGTCTTTGACAGCTGAGGGAACCAAGCTCTGACCTTTAGAACCAGGGAAGAGTATGGTAAGCGTATGCTGATCCATTTTGATCCGATTGCTGAGACTATTTAGCAAAGACAATTCAAATATAGCACCCTCATCATTTTTATCTTCCCTGAACCATGTCTCTTTTTATCAGGGACTTAGAAATGTAATTTTTTCTGACACATTGATGTCTCCTTCTTCTCCTGGAAATTGTTGTTGGCATTTTTCTATATAGACGCTGGACTTTAATGCCTTTGATATAAAGCTCAATTGAACTCTTTAGAGAACTTGTTCATGTGCTCTTTGGTTTATAGCATGGAACCCAGAGGTGAGCTTATCAAGTTTTCCATTAGACACTGCAGGAAAGCCAGGATTAGATGGTCCTTCATTTATCCCTTTGCTAAACTTCAGTAAGAGAGTATCTTGTTATTTCTGGTGTTATGTGTTTGCAGTGGCCTCTTAACTGCACTCCTTGTAAGGGCTGATATGAGTATGTGTGTGTGTGTGTGTGTGTGCATGTGTACATATTCAGATAGAGCAATGATGCTTTAAAATGAGGCTATTTCTATATGTGAGTGATTAAAAAGAACCACATTAATGCAGGGGATATTTTAAAATACACATTTCTAGCCATGTGAAACATAGTGAGGGGTTTGGTTCTTCAGATTCAGTAATAGTTCCTGGAGCTCCTCAGTAAAGCTTTTTATTGATTCATTGATTGATTGCCTGATTCCATGTCATACTAGCAAATGTGTTGGAAGAAATACTGGTCTAAACCTGGCTCCTTTAGGATGAGAGTTTACCTGGCCCCCCATACTTTCTCCAGGGCTGCAGGGGAGAACAGGCCAAACAGAGGAGTGCCCTGACATTTGTCAGCACCCATATCACTGTCCTCACATTCTTTGTTGAGGCATCACCTGTCACTCTGAACCCCCACCTGTAGGTTAGATTGTGCCCCCCTCCACAGCCAATATGTCGACAGTCTAGTTTCTGACACTCATAAATGTGACCTTATTTAGAAATAGGCTCGTTGCATATTATTTTATTCTCTATTTCTATTTAAGTTGGAGCAGTTTGAGCAGGTGGACTCTTAGTGGAACACAGTTGCTGTTCTTATATGCGGAGACCCACATAGATGAAGGATACTATAGGGAGAGATCCTCATGGAAGATGTTGGAATGATGCTATTTCAAGTCAGTGAATGCTGGCAGTGGTCAGAAGCCAAGAGGCAAGCAAGGACTTTTATCCAGCCCTCCCAGAGGGACTGTGGCTCTGCAGAAACCCCAATGTCAGGTTTCAGGTCTGTGGGACTGTGAGAGGCTGAGTTCTTCTGTGCAAAATCCATCCAGCTAGTTGTCCTTTGTTGTCAAAGAAGCTACACGAGCCTCAGATACACATATTCATTCTCTTTAAAGCCATGGGATGCCCATGTAAGTAACAGGGCTGAGTCTGATTAATTCTCCTGAACCTGGAGGGCAGGAGACCAGTATCCTTCGGGCTCACATGCCTATTGCTTCTCTAGCATGCTGTGTGCAGAAACAAGAGGAATTTCTTCACAGGTGACACATGGGGAAAACAGAGCCTTGTGGAACTTGGATCAGACTATGGTATGAATTCAAATGTCTGTTATGCACATGAATATCCAACCCAACAGTATCAGCAAGAGTGTCCTGATCTCCTGGAGGGAGTGTCTGAGTAGCATGGTCTGGTATTTGGCAGGTAAGCCCTGTACCAAAAGGGGTCATAGCCTGAGATAAGAGCTGGGGGACAGTGTAGTAGCATGAATGAGACTCAGAGCCAAATATTGGAGGAAGGCTGAAATATCAGAGAGAGGAAGCACCACAGTCAATTCTCACTCAGCTGTCTTGCAACTTCCTCAGCCTCGCTTCTGGTGGTTTCTGCCTGTAGCCTCTGCCTGTAGCCTCTGCCAGTTGCTTCTGTCAGTTGCTTCTGTTCTCTCTGGGTTTATGGAAGCCCTTATATACCCATCCAGGTTAGGATTAAAGGCATGTAGCCTTGAACTCACAGAAACAGAAGAAGTTCTGTCTCTGGAGTTATGGGATAAAGGGTGTTGGTCACCACTCCCAGCTTTCCCTATGCTGTGATTAAAGGTGTGTGTGATTGACTCAGTTATTTATCCTTGTATTCAAGGTGTGTGTGATTGACTTAGCTGTTTATTCTTGTATTCAAGGATTTCCTGAGCTGTCTGCCTAGGATTTGACTGTGTGGTAGCTCTAATATCCCAGGATTTATTAAATATTTAACATAAATCCACAGGCTCCAGAGGAATGACACTAAAGACTAAGCTCTGGCTTGTAAAACAGAGTCTTTCGGGCCAAGGTCCACTATTTAAATGTAATTTAGAACAGTGCACAGATATTGGCACCATGTGACTCATTTTGACCCCTAAAATGCAGAAGTGACTATGTGACATTGAGGAAACCAAGTGGGGCTGGGTTTACCTTTGTTCCATGGAACATCAGTGTTCAAGGCTGTTCACAACTTAGATAACTCCATTTGAGAGTGCAGTGATTTTGACTGGAGTTTCTGTGTTCTGAATATGAATGCCAAGAAAGAAGCAGTCTGTATTATTTATATGAGTAATCAGCCACCATCCACCATCACAGCAGGCGGTACAGACTTAGAACGGTTTGCCAATATGCAATAACACCCTAAAAGATACCAAATTACACCAAATCACCAGTCACATGAACTTATCAGCCATGCCAGATGGAACCCCCTTACCTGGAACTATAGAGAAGGAGCACCCCAAGACTCACCTGTGCAGGTGTTGTGACTGGTTGCCTGTCATGTATCACCATTCTTTGCAGGACTGCTGCTTCTGCCCCTGGGCTCCAGTTTGAGCAGTTTTCCTGCTCATCACTCAGACCATTTCACATCCATATCTAAACCCAATACTTCTGTGCCAGAACAGGTCAGAACCCTGGTTCTAAGATTCCTTATATGGTCCCCTACAGACTTTGACTGGAAGCAAAACTCTTTGAACTACAATCTCTTTAACCCTTAGTCATTGTATACCTTGAATATTTATGAATTATGGTGAAGTGTTATGTGACCTGAGAGGATCAGTAATTAAGTTTGGAATAAAGGAAGCCAAGTCTACTGATGGCCAGCTTTCATAGGAAACTGGGACTACTTGGAAAATTGCAGATGATGTAACTGATGTAGCTTATGGATTTTTTGGTTATTTCTGGAAAGCTGCAAATGTGTCAGTCTATCATGTAACACAATCATAGAAGACATCAGATTCTTAGAGGCTTTATGGTCTCTGATCTTCCTCTTTTAGAAAAAGAAGTCCACGCTAGCCCATTGAGATCAGAGCCATATGTAACAGAGACATTGTGCAAGCAAGTCCTCCAGATACATCAGCCAATATACGTAAACATGAAGCATCACCATGTGAGACTTGATGATGGCATCAATCTGACTTCTAGCGTGAGTTGATTTATAAAGAGAATTTTATTGCTATAATGGTGTGAAGAAGTCAAGTGATCAGGAGGCAATGGCCACTGAAAAGATAATTTGTACTCGCATATACCTGAGGAGGTATATGTCACATTGAGGAAGCCCAGAGGGGGACTTTGGGATTGGTTCAGAGGCAGAGGAAGAAGTCTCTGGTGATGGAATGGTAAGACTTATAGTTGGGAGTCTCTGTCATTTTAATGGACTCTGAGGCACTGCCTTTCAGTAGGGCACAGGGACAGTGGCCCTGAATGAGAGCTCACTGAGAAGGTGACTGGGGCTGTGCACTGTGGATTGGCTAGTTTACATATGACAAGGGCACTCTGATGGCCTTTGGTTCTAGGAATTAGCCAGTCCTGGGAAAGGCCTCTATCTCTAGGAGGGCTTCACCAGAATAAGAGCCCAGTTTAATGCATGGCTTAATGCATGGATGTTCCAGAATCTTCTGACTTTGGGAGTTGGCAAAGCAATATAGGAGGATTGGGTATAGATGAGAACATGAAGGAAGCAAAGAAGTGTTTGAGGTGGAATACTTGGAATACTCAGATTTCTCCTTCTATTTATTCTCTCTGTCTGTCAGCCCCTCCTATCCTTTCTCTTGCCTCACTATTGGCTGTTCAGTGCTTTATTAGACCATCACGTGTTTTAGTCAGGCAAAGTAACACAGTTTCACAAAGTTAAACAAATGTAACATAAAAGATGTAACACGTATTTGCATCATTAAAACAAATGTTCCATAGCATAAACAAATGTAACACACCTTAACATAATCTTCTACAGCACTTCATCTGTGTGTGGGGGTACTGGAGGCAGAGGCACATGGCTCCCCACAGCAGAATAATCAGGTCTCCTGCCTCCTGAACTGGACAAAGTCCTACTTCTAGAGAGAGCTTTTAGATTGTCTTTATTGCACCTAACCTCTGATTAAGACCATGTTTTTAATATATCTGACACACAATAAGCACTTAATAAATAGTCACTGAAACACTAGTGTTTTAGTCATCTTCCTGTCATAGTGGCAAGACACTGGAGAGGAATGGATTAAAGAAGTTAAAGACTTCCAGCCTCAGGCGTTTCAGTACATGTAAACTCTGTTGTTTAAGTCTGTGACAGAAATATCATGGCATCCATGGAGAGGGGTGTGGGGGACAAAGAGTCAGAGACATAGACATGCAGAGGAAGGAGAGATTGGAGAAGGAAGAGAGAAAGAGTTGTGGGATATGCTATGAAGGCAATATAACATCTTTCAAAAGCATACCCCAATGACCCACCTCATCCAATTGGCTCCAATTCCCACTTCTCCCAGTAACGACGTCAAACTTTGACCACCAATAGAGAAATCTCATTGTGTAAGCCAGAGTCCTCATAACTTGATAACTGCTTAAAAAATTTATATTTTTAAAATTGTGTGTGCATATGTGGGTATGAGTACAGGTACCTATGGAGACCAGAAGAGGGCAGCAGATACCCTGAAGCTGAAGTTACAGATGTTTGTGGCTCTCCCAATATGGGTACTTGAGTCTTGTAAAAGTAAGGGGTGATTTGAAATGCTGAAGTATCTTTCTAGCATCTCCCACTGCTATGTCATCTTTTTAGCACTAACCAATAACTTCTTAGAAACACCACCAGCTAGGGCCCGAGTCTTCAACGTGTAAGGCATGGGGTAATTTCATATTCAAACCATAAACTAGATAAAAAGCATATTTTGTTTTAGCTGCTAACCTAAAACTGGGATGTCTCACATCTCCTACAAGAAAGGAAACAACCCCAAATGTCCAAAAACCAAAGCATTTAGTAGTTTTTCCTCTAGTTAAGGGAGAGTTCTTAACAAAACACACACAAAGTCACTGGGCATGGTTGTGTACAGCTTTAATCTCAGCAGGTAGAAGGCAGAGTTAGGAGAATCTCTGTGACTTCAAGGCCAAAGTGATCTGCACAGAGAGTTCCAGTACATCCAGAATCCAAAAATTCTGTAAAAATATCGTTGTGCTATTGTTTGTAGCATAAGTACACTGCATGCCCTTGGCAAGCAAAGCTTAGTGTGAATAATTGAACAAGGACACATGTGCTCTGTGTTGACTTTGGAAGAGCATCATCAGGTCTACAGCTTCATCTTTCTTCAGCACAGAGGGATCCACACACTCTTCACACTGGCAAAAATTCACACTCAGACTCATGATGGGATTCTGGGGAGATCAGTTTCTGAGCATCTAGGAGACTTTGTCTTTGCCAGAGATCAACATACTTTAAGTCAGGGACAATTTGTGATCCTTGACAGGCCTCTTAATAGTAATTAACTTGGTATTCAGTGGGATAGCTACTTTTCAGCATACCCATGAAACCTCATGTGGTGGTCTGAGTGAGAAGGGCCCACATAGGCTCATATGTTCGAATACTTTGTTCCCAGTTGATAGAACTGGTTTAGGAAGTTTAAAAGGTGTGCTCTTGTCATAGGAATAGATGTTGAGGCTTCAAAAGCTTCCTGCCTCATATTTGTGCATCAAGATGTGAGTTCTCCACTGTTTCTTGCACTATTCCTTCACTCAGCCATCATAGACTCTAACCCTTTGATACTATTAACCCAATGGTATTTTGTCACATAACAGAAATATAAAAGTAACCAAGATACCCTGGCAGCTAGACACTGGCTAATATTTGGGGGGGGGCAAGTGTGGGCATAGAAGGGCATGTCAAGGACATAGCAGCCTCTGGTTCTCAGCTGATGGAAATCAGTGATGTGTCTGCACATATGTTCATACTCCAAAGCTGACATAGGCCAGGAGAGGCTCCCATTTCTCATCAGGGACCTACACAGGTAGCTCCATTGTCCCTTGGATCTTGAAATCCTTGGTCAATAGTCAACATGGGACCCGAGGAGAACATGAGGATTCCATACTGATATTGACATTCTTTGTCGAGAGCTTGTTCATACCATTGTCTTAGTCAGGGATAGTTACACAGTGTAATTCACAGGCAGGTGTCAAGAAACTAGAGGCCTTCACTACTGCTGTGGTCCTTGGGTCTATGTGGGGACATTCATTCCTTTGTAGCCCTGGATAGTAAGATTATAACATGATTAAGGCCTAGCTTTCCAGGTGTGGGGCAGAAACACATGAGGTTTCCTTGAGTAGATACCCTGCCTTTCATGGTGGGTGAGAGGCAGTTGGCTTTGCCTTGAGAAGTTTTCAGCAGGGCCAAAGGCTGAGTTTGGCAGGAGGAATACCCATACTTCTCAAATCTGGGCCTCTCCCAGAACACATAAATCAGAATCTCTTGAGAAGAGACCCCACATTCAGAGTCTGAATAGTTCCCAGGGGATTCTCATCTGCCACCAAGTGGCGAGCTACTAGGCTGGTTAAAGGTGGAATGGCATCATCTCTTTCATTCCATACTGGTATCTAACTGGAATGATACTCATTCCAATGAGGTATCTAAGACATACTAATACTGGTTTCAGCTCTGAATGATGATACTGATGATGGCAAAAGTACTTATGTGAGAGTCTCCTGGTGATGCTGATATGAAGAGTGGATGCTGGGTACCGATATGTGGTGATGATGCTGTGGCTGATACATAGTCATTCAAACACTCTTATGTCTCAAAGAAACAATCTTTCTTTTGTCCCAGAGGAAGGGACAATACTTCATTTAGAAGAACTCAGAAATACTACTATGTTGGCATGAACTGACCCAGGCTCCTTACATAGGCTTTTCCAGAGTTGTAACATGAGACCTACTCTGGCACCAGCCTTGATCCCTCCCTGAGAGTAGCTGTTTACATGTCTTCTTTAAAATCTTGGTCTCCTGTTGTTGGATTTTCTTTTACTTTTTAGCTCTTTGCTTTTTTGGGGTGCTCACTGCCCAGCTCCCAAATAAACCACACATGGAGGTTTATTCTTTCTTATGAATGTATGGCCTTAGCTCGGCTTGTTGCTAGCCAGCCCTTCTTATATTATGCCATCTACCTTTTGTCTCTGGGCTTTTATCTTTTTCTTACTTTTGTAAATCTTTATTCTTGGCTTGTTCTGTTGCTGATTGTGTAGCCAGGTGGCTACCTCTTTGCATCTTCCTCCTCTTTTCTCTCTCTCTCTCTCTCTCTCTCTCTCTCTCTCTCTCTCTCTCTCTCTCTCTTTTTTCTTCCCAGAGTTTTCCTTCTCTGGATTTTTCTCTGCCTGCCAGACCCACATATCCTTTCTCCTGCCGTGCAACTCACTGTTCAGTTGTTTATTAGATCATCAGGTGTTTTAGACAGGCACAGTAACAAACTTTACAGAATTAAACAAATGCAACATAAAAAAGGAACACACCTTAAAATAATATTCTACAACATTTCTTCCTTTTGTCTAAGTAAAAAGTTTTAACTTTAACATAGTAAAATTATACACAACAAAAATAGTTATTAAGTAAGAATTTTATTTACAATATTCTATTTGTAGTTAGCATGTTCAGAGAAAATAATGCATTACCTATTCTGTCTTTGTGAATCTAAAGTTTTACACTTAACTTACTTTCTATCATAACTAAGAAAAATTGCAACTGTAACTATCTAGTCTTCAACTTTATCAAAGACCCAGGAGGATGTAATATTATATAACAACAGAGACAGTTAGCTGCCTGGATAGTCACTCAAAGTTTCTCTGCAATGTTGGGGCATCTATATTCAGTCTACAAGCCCAGAATATCTGGCAAACTTTCAATGAAGCAAGAATTTGAAGGACTGTCCTGCCTTTTATTGGCAGAGTTTGTCACTCTCCTCAGTATTCCTGCAGAATATCTGGTAGACTTTTTTGTGAAGCAGAAATTTTGAAGGACTGTATTGCCTTGTTTTGGCAAAGTTCAACTGTCTTCTTCTTTTGTGTCCTGCATGTCCACTTTATGCAATATGTAATCCAGCAGTTAAGAAAAGAGCAGTTTCTTTGCCCAGTGTCTAACTTTGTCATAATAAACGCAAACTTCATAAGGCACTTCTTCAATGATCATCATCTCTAAAGTAAATTGATGCTGCTGGGAGCAGATGTGTCTCATTGTCATGAAAAATCTTAGGTTAACAACACATTTTAAATGCATATTCTATGTTTTCTAAAGTGTTTGAAAAACATTTGTCTAAAATATACTTATTTAACCTAAAAAGCATACATAATATGACTAAAAGTTTATTATACATTAACTACTAATCTCATTTCTTATTTATATATTGCATTTTAAATGAACTACATAAGCACAATACTCCACATAAAAGTAGAAATATATATACAGTACCTTGTAACAAAAATAACTTTAAATTTGTATCAATATACAAAAGTCCATACCAATACAAATTATTTGAGATTAATAGTTGTTTTTTTTAGTTTAAAGTAGAATCAATAATTTACCTTTTATCTTATTGTTTCTATATTCCCCTAAATGATAGCAAACATCCATAAACACCAAGTAATCAAAAACCCTTCCTCTAAGTCTTCGGAATGTAGGCATTGATTTCTCTAGACTGCTTCCTGATGTATATGGATGAAGAATCTTAGGGTTCCAGAGAGAAAATTTCAGATAATGACCAAGTCCTGAGAAGACCAGCTATCAACTTTGTTGATAGGTATCACCCTGTCAAGTTTTAGGATGTCTCCCTTGATCAAACCTGACTCATATTATTCCTGAAGGAACTCCAACCTCTTGTCTCCTGTGTGAACAAAATTCAAAAGCATTTTTAATTTCCATTTGAAAAATATGGGTTTTTTTGACTTTTTTTCTAAAGTTAACACATTTCTAAAGCATATAGATTGGTTCAATTTAGCAGTCCAGTTTACAATCCCATGTCTCTTAGCAGCTTTTGTTTGCTTGTCAGCATTCAAGAAACTCACAATCAACACAATAACATATAGGATCCAGACTCTTGTGTATTTCCCATCTTACATGGCCTTTTTTCTTTATATTATACTTACTCTCTTTAAAGACTTTATTATTTTTTAAACCCAGTTTTCCTATGTTAATACCCTTTTTTTCTTTCTTAAGCCTATATACATTGTAAAACACACTGGAACATATTTAGAGTGTTTTTTTCCATCTGGACCTCTTTTACACATATTGTTTAGTCCTTTGACCACACAAGCAAACTTTAAACTGCCAAGCTACACCTGAATCCTCCTGGCTCCTCAGCTGACTCTGCTTCTTGGGTCATGAAAACCAACCTTAGGCAGCCTGGTTAAAGGTATATGACCAGGAACTGCATTCAATCCTTTAGCTGTAGAATTCCAGTGCCTTACACTGTGGAAAGCATTTTGTTGTTTTTATTGCTATTCCCACTTAATGTACTAGCTGTTCAAAAACTCACTGTCCAGCAGAAACTGTATTTATTTATTTATTTTAGCTTCCTCAGGCCCTGCATGGACATATGGGCCTCACATTGATATGCAAAAATGTTGTTGGTTGTTGTTTTCTTTTTTGGCTCTTTTGACTTTGGTCCTTTGGGGGTCTTCCACCCAGCTCTCAAATAAATCACACACAAAAGCTTATTCTTTCTTACAAATGCCTGGCCATAGCTTGGCTTGTCACTATCCAGATTCTCTTAAATTGGTCTGTCTACCTTTTGTCTCTGGGCTTTTATCTTTTTCTTACTTCTGTAAACTTTCTTTCTTACTCCAGTGCTGGTTGTGTAGCTGGGTAGCTGCTCCCTTGCATCTTCCTCCTTCTCTCACTCCTTTCTTCCCCTCAGATTCTTTCTTCTATTCTTTGTGCCTGCCAGCCTTGCCTATCCTTTTTCCTGCCTTGCATTCAGCCATTCAGTTCTTTATTAGAATATCAGGTATTTTAGACAGGCACAGTAACACAGCTTCACAGAATTTTAAAAAATGTGACATAGGTAAAAGTAACACACTTTAAAATAGTATTTTACAACAGTCTCCAAACAGTAGTAGTCAGCCATAGACTTCTATCAGGGAAGTGCTAAATTCACAGACTGCTTCACAGGCAGTGACCCAGTGAGGAGGCAGACTGTACAGGTTTTGATGGTATCACAGGAGGGCATGGATGCTTCACAGCTTCACTAGGTTGAATTGTATGAAAGGCTCAAGTGTTCTCAAGAGGAGAGCCAGACTGCATAACTAAGGTCAGTAGCTTCTTTTCTTCTTCTTCTTCTTCTTCTTCTTCTTCTTCTTCTTCTTCTTCTTCTTCTTCTTCTTCTTCTTCCTCTCTTCCTTCCTCTTTTCTCCCCTTCCGTCTCTTCTTCACTCTTATTTCCCTTCTCCTCCTCCTCCTTCTCCTCCTCCTCCTTCTCTCTGTATCTCCTCTAACACATAAAGAGGTCAAAAGTGTGTGCTTGCCTTTGGGGGAATTGCTGGGGTGTCAGGTGCTGCTAGGAAAGCCACTCTAAATGGAGAATTTGGGGTTGGCAGACATTTTAGGATTTGTGTTCAAATGGCCCCTGAATTCCCAAATAAGTAAGAACACATTATAGGTGAAACAAGGTCCACCTTTGGCAGCTTGAGGCTTTCTGGGACCTGGAATGTGCTTTTTGATTGAGTTGGGCCTTGAAGAACTGTTGATCTAAACAAAAGTGGAATCAGCCTTCTTAGGTAAGCAATTGAGAAGGGGCCACAGGGGTCCTCCCTGAAAGAAGAGCTTCAGGTTGGATTCCCCTGGGAACTAATTAAGGCTTCCCGCTGAAGTGCACAGCATGACTTTGGAAGGTCTTCCCTGCACTTGGCCTAGGGCGTGCAACCTCCTCTTCGAAGAGGCTTTGTCTTTTCCTCTTGACTAATTGCTATTTAAGCTAAATGTCAGATAAATGGTTTCTGATTCAAATAACCAAACACCTCCCAGGTGCTCTAGAGGCCTGCTCACCTTGGGCTGGGAGCAGGCTTCAGTCCAATTTTCCTTGTCTCTGCTTAGGCAATTTAGCAACTGCTGGTTGAGAGAAGCTAAATTAATTAAAGAGGTGATGGTAATGCAGAACAGGGCTGAACCTGGAAACCAGCTTCTAATTGGAGAATAAAATGCCTCTTCTTCACATCAGTGGTTAGACTCAGAACACTGACATTTCATTAGCACAGTGCTGGTTGTTTAATGGAGTGGGGGGGTGTGTCTTAGAGACCCAGGGACATGTCCAGAAGTGAGGGTAGTAGATAGTCTGCCCCTCCTCTCCAAGACTGTGCCGAGATTACTCTGGGCTTTAGCTCATTCCACGGGTATATGGGGGTACAGAGGGGATGGGGCAGTCTATACGGAAGGCAGGACACAAAACCCAATATGGACTATGTCCTAATTTTATTTCTATAACTATGATGAAATACCCCAACCAAAAGTAACTTAGATAGGAAAGTGTTTATTTTAGCTTGTGATTCTAGTTTTTAGTTCATCATAATGGGGGAAGTCAAGGCAGAAACTTGAAATGGTTGGTCATAATACATCTATAGTCAAGAGCAAAGGGAAAGGCTGGCGAGATGGCTCAGAGGTTAAGAGCACTGGCTGCTCTTCCAGAGGTCCTGAGTTCAATTCCCAGCAACCACATTGTGGTTCACAACTATCTGTAATGAGATCTGGTGCCATTTTCTGGCATTCAGGAAACCATGCAGACAGAACACTGTATGAATAATAAATTAATCTTTAAAAAAAAAAGAGCAAAGGGAAATGATCACATGAATGCTTGGTGCTCAGGCTGCTCTTTCCATTTTTATACTGTTCAGACCCCAAACTAGGGAATGGTGTCATCCATCTCAGGCAGGGTCTTCCCATATCATTTAACAACCAATCACTCCCACAGGCTAACTTGATCTAGACAATCTCTTATTGAGACTTTCTTCTGAGATAATTTTAGGTTGCATCAAGTAGACAAATAAAACTACCATCACAAGCCACCAAAGGCACACTTCATCCCAGGCAGCAATGCTTCAGTACAGGAGGGTGTCTTAAGGCTTCTGTTGCTGTGAAGAGACACAATAACCATAGTGGCTCCATTACAGTTTCAGAGGTTCCGTCCATTATCATCATGGCGGGAGCATGCAGCATGCAGGCAGACATATCTGAGAGTCCTACATCTTACAGGCAACAGGAAGTTGACTGAGACACCAGATGGTATCCTTTTCATAGGGAACCTCAAAGCCCACCCCGACAGTAACACTTAAGAAGGCCTTACCTATGCTAGCAAAGCCACACTTCCTAATAGTGCCAATCCTTATGATATTATGGGGGCCAATTATATTCAAAGCCCTCGCAGAGGGCTAACTTCCTCTAGTACAAATGACCCTAACTAGGCAGGAAACAATGCACAAGGAAACTGGCTGCTGAGCTGGTGATCAAAGTAGACCTTACACACTCTTTGTTCTACTCTCTCACTTCAGACAAGGAGCTGAGGCTTAGGAAGGAAACCCAACTGTGTTACCTCGGTGGTCAGCAGCCAGTTCTGCTGTCTTAGTCACTGTCCTGTTGCTGTGAGGGGACCCCATGACCACAATAACTCTTATAAAAAATGTTAAGAGACATTACTTTCCATTGTGTGAAGATGTGTCATTATGATTGGTTTAATAAAGAGCTGAATGTCCAATAGCTAGACAGGAAGAGGTTAGGCAGGACTTTTGAAAACAGAGAGATCTTAGGGAGGAAAAAAAGTGGGGCTGTGAGCCCGAGGGAGAGGGAGCAAGACATACAGAAGAAGAGGTAAAAGCCATGAGTCACGTAGCAACACATAGATGAATAGAAATGGATTAAGTTATAAGAGCAAGTGGAACAAACCTAAGCTATAGACCCAGCTTTTAAAATTAATAAGTTGTCTTCGTGCCATTTTTATGAGCTGGTGATCCAAGGAAAATTTTGTCTACAGGAAAACATTTACCTGAGACTTACTTACATTTTCAGAGTTTTAGTCCAGTGTTATCATGGTGGGAAGCTTCGTGATATGCAGTCAGACAACGGTGCTGGACAAATATCGAAAGAGTTATACATCTAGATCTGTAGGCAGCAGGTAGAGCCAAAGCTCCTGACCTGTTTTGGGGTTCTGAGACCTCAAAGCTAGTGACATATTCTCCAACAAGGCCATATCTCCTAATCCTTTCAAACAATGCCACTCTCTCTGAGCCTATGGGAGTCATTTCCATTCAAACCACTAACTACACTGGCCTTCCCTAACATGGCGTTCTTAAGCTCCTCTGGGTCCTACATCTTTGTATTCTCTGTGCAAATGGATTTAGAACCTGCTTAACTGAAAGGGCAGACTCTGCCCTGGTCTGCAAGGTAACTAGAAGCAGATAAAAGGCTGGCAGCTCTGCCGCCTTCATTTTGCACTTACCTCCTTTACTTATGGTTAGGTCCCTCTGCTTCTGCTTTGCACATTGGTATGTTAATCATTTAAGGAAAACCTGTCAAGATTTGCAGGGACATTGGAAGCCAGCTTTACAAGATTCCGATCCACCTGAGTGGTTCCTACAAGTTTCCAGTCATCATTGCCCTAAACCTGAAGTCACTTTGGACCCCAGAAACAAGGGAGCTTCCCAAATGGATCTCCATGTAATGAGCGCACCACCTACCTAAGCAGGAACAATTTCCCTGTGATAGAAACTGTCCCTCCCTTCCCTAAGGAGGAACAGTCATTGCCTGGGAACCAGACTGTCTCCTCAGGCAGTACAGATAAGGACAAAAGTCACCCTACAAAAATTCATCTTAATCCAAAATATCTTGGAGACCTGTTGTTATCTCCATACTCTAATGAAAGGGAGATATAATGATTAGTAGAGAGCTTGATGACTTTAGTTGTTTTATGGGTACTGTCTTGGTTGATTTATACCATGTGGTCACCTTAACCAAGGTGGAGATAAAAATCACATGCCGTGCTTCTATCCTGATGAGTTTGATACCAGCCAAGATGGCGGCAGGTCACATGGTTGTTATTTACTCCACGGTGAGCCTAGGTCCTCAGCCAAGATGGTGGCAGGTCATTTGATCCAAGGTGAGCCCAACAGGCACACACCCTTTTCCTAAACATGAGTTGACTCTGAGTTACCCGCATGGTATGTTATAGCAAATTAAAATCATCTATGTACATTCTTTTAAGTAGCATACAATAAACTTACAAATCCTAAAATATAGAAAGTTAAAGTTTCAGCAAAAGCTTTAAAGAAAGTCAACAAAGCCAAGGTAAAGGGGGGAAAATGCAGAGTTAAACACCTTATCATTTGTCACCTCAATGGGAAATGATTTATTTCCTAGCTGTTCTCAAGAGCGAAGTGTCTTCTCCTGCACTGTTCTGTTTTGTGTTCCTTTTCTATGTCACAGAGACTTGTGACCATGATGCTTGTGAATTTTTCTTAAAAACAAAACAAAAAGCACCACCACCACCAACAAAAACCCAAAGCCAATATTTGTTAAAAGTCATTTAATTTGGTGTTCTTTCTTTATAAATTATGCCTCTGACCAATGGATCTATTGTAAAACAGAACAGTGTTAGAAAACATGCTTACTTCCGTCAATATGGTGTGGCCTCGAAATTTGTCCATCAGGAGGAATAGTTAAGAGCTGGCTTTAGCCTTCTTTCTCAACTTAGTCTAGGATGCATAAATTCTGTTAACTTTATATTTAACCTTATAGTGATTCATAATCATGATGTAAAAGTTGTCATCATGTAACTGTGGCTTAGTGTTCCCCACAAAGGTGCATAGTTACTACCTTCTGACTGATGGTTTGGGTCTTTGGTAACTGCTATGTTCATCCTGCCCACTTGGGCGCACCAGCTTCTGAGGCATGGACCAAACTGCTGCTGTCATCACCCTTCACTCAGCTGTGGAGCAGTTATACAGGGATCAGTGTCCCCAAACACCCAAAAGCAGTTTGTGTGGCCTCTGAAAGGTGAACTAATGGGCCATCCAGCTCATCTGTCTTCTTGCCACTCTGGACATTGTTTTTAGGAGTCAGAACTGAAGCACCTGGACTGAAACCTCCTTTCCATCAATCAGCTTCTGTCTCACCAGCTCAGATCAGCTTAACATCCTTCAGGACCAGCTCGACTCCTTGACTGCTGCAGTACTCAATTAAAAAGGACCAGATCTGATTACTGCTAAGGAAGGGATCTGTGCCCTGCTCAGGTAATGTTGCTTCCAGGCCAACAGATCCTACCTGATTTGAAATGGGGACAGACAAAAATTTTCTTTTATCCTGGCTCCTCTTCAAGATAAATCATTTCTTCCTTATCATCCTCATATTTACGTCTCCACTCCATTGTCTACAAGTTTTACTTGCTGAATTTCCCGTATATACAAACAAAATGTTCCATGTACGCTCCCCCAAAGTCTCTCACACTACAATAGCTCCATCTGTTTCTGGTAGTGTGTGTGTGTGTGTGTGTGTGTGTGTGTGTGTGTGTGTCTTCTCACATGCAAAACCAACAGCCTGCACCAGAAGAACAAAGAATGCAAGAAACCCCAATGTGGCAACAATTAGCCTGACAGACCCAGTAATGTCTCAATAGTAAGTGTGTTCAGAAAACCATAGGTGACTTGGAAGGAATCTGCAGTAAGAGGCTGATGTCCTAACCATCTGGAGTTTCAAAGACCTTCTAGATGCTGTGGGGAAACTGGCTAAAATGGATCTGCATCCCTTTCACCCCAGACCACACACAATTCTTTTCATTAGTCCTCTATTTTCTCCTGTTCCCTTCCTTGGATACTCTGTAGCTCCAGCTCCTTTTAGCTCATTTTGGTGCAACAGTCCTGGCAAAGGGACCAGTCACCAGCCACTATCACCCTGAATCAACTCTATGCCCATTCCCTCTCATTGGCCCACCCTACTCTCCCACCCATGTTCCTGCCCCTCCATGAACATTTCTAGGAAATCTGTTTCCTCTGTAAGCAAAACATCTGCTTTGAACACTCCAATAGTAATTTTCCAGGTCTCCACAGGAAATACAAGATGGCAGTCACCTGATCCATCACAGCTGATCAAGTTAAGACTTACCCTGTTACATGACCAGAGGACACTCTCTTTGATGAACCCAGAACTACTCCCTCTGACAAAGACCCTTCTCAGCAAAAACAGCTATAATGCCCCTGCCCTGCTTTTTTTTTAAATCTTCTTAGAGTTAGGTATGATAGTTTCCAGCTGAAAGACTACATTTCCCAGCTTCTCTCATGGATTATAGAAATCATTGCCCTCATAAGGGGCCCACAACCCATCTTTCCCTGTAGTCATGTTGGCCATCTCCACACAAAGATGTGAATAAATATCTTTGTTCACTGTGAATAAGCATGGCATGGAGTGAGAACCAGGCGTTGTTTGACTTGACCTATAGAAGCGGGTCTTTAGGTCTTGAGGGCCCATGTATGGGGCGTGGCCAAGCCAGTCTAAGACCCAGTGCATGCCTCTCTTCCTTTCTGTTTGTTCCCAGCACTCCTGGAGAGAGGATCTGAATGTTGCCTTGTGGACCAGTTTAACTTTCTAGGAATTGCCCTAAGGTTTAATCTTTGTATCAGTGAGTGTTTTGTATAAACACTTAATAAATATTAATCCTTTTATATAATCAGTTACTAGTTGTTACTTAAGGCCCCATTTAAGCCTAAAAAAGAAATATCCAGGTTCTTGTGTCTGAGGGCAATGGACACAGGGTTACAAGTAGACACAGTTTATTAGTAGGGGAAGGAACGGAAATGGACTTGTGAGCTGATGGTAAAGCCCCAAAGCCTGAGGTCACAAAGCACAGGATTCTTTCTTTATGGAATATTTACATAGCACTCACCTTCCTCAGTTGTATATGGGGGCTTTTCTTGCACATGCTCTGTTCATTAGATGAAGCCTAGTTAAGGAAGATAAGGCTTTCAGGCTTTCCTGGGCATGCTCTATTATTGTCTGAAGCCTCCTGCAGGAAGGGGAGGGCTTCCAGGTCTCTCTGCTAACTGAATCTTTCATGTGTTAATCTTGGTACTGCTGTTACCAGGTTCTACTCCTATTCTCTTGCCACATAGCAGAGGGTTCTCTCTAACCAAAGCTCTGTGTAACGTAACAACAGTCTAAGAAAAAGCCTGGTTGGGGATTCTCATCTGGAGAGACTTGATTATTTCCCAGCCATCTGTGGGAGGTCTGTTGAATGTGGATGATACTGAGCAGCAGAGGCTCTGAGCCATCAGGACTGACTGCTGCCCAGGTCAGCCCTGTTCCCAGTCTGCCTTTGTCATGCTGCAGGATATGAGGTGAGACTTGCAAGAGTAGAGACAGACTCTGCTCATGGACAGCTGCCCCAGGCTCATTATGGACTGTAGAAACTCTGTCTGTTGCTGAATCCAAATGGTACTCATATTAGGACTTGGTGACCAGAGCTGCCTGGCTTAGGACAGGTAGACTGTCATCACTACTGTCTCTGAGGTCTCTCTGTAAAACCGTGAGACCGCAGGAAGGAAATGTGAATACCTAGTTCCACCCTGCTTGGGTAATTTACAGTTGAAAATATCTTGTCTTCCTCAGTCCCACTGGCTAGTAACAGCACAGATAAGAGCTATAATTGCATTCGGCATGATTTTGCTGCCACTGGATTTTGGTTAATGAGGTAACTTACAATTTTACACTTCAAAATATCAGCATCCGTTCAAACTGAGTACATTAGGAGCAATTAGAGGAGATTATGGATTTGAAATGAAGAAGGAGATACATTAATATGTCTAATTACTATGTTAATTAGACATCCGGGCCATAATATTTCATACGTAAACGGTAATGTTGATGGAGCTGTAATTACTATTATTGGTAGAAGTATTATGGAGTGCAAAATAAATCTCGGCTATTCTGCTCAGCAGTAAATAACAGTCTGGTCCTTGGGGGCACCTCTCAGCAAGACTGCCCACTCCAGACCTTCCAGGGACTGAGCAACTCAGGAGTCAGTTAGTAGAAAACTTGGGGGCAGTGTTAGCAACCCCATCATGCAATCATATGCTGCCTGCTTGTGAATGTCTGATGAGTTCCTAGAAAGAATGTGGTTAAGACATTTCAAGGAAGTTGCTGAACTCCTACCTTTTAATGCCTTGAGAAGTCAATGTCTTAAATCACATTAGTTTTTGCAGTTTTATAAGTCCAGACTGCTGCAAAGTTCGGGGAGTGGTTCAGCTTAGTTTTGGGGGCTGTTTAGGATGCCTGGGTCACAGAGGATGAGTTGTGCTAATATTAATGTCAGGGATGGACTAGCGTGATCAGGTAGAGTGTCCCAGGTTTGCCAAGAGCTTTTCTGATTTTAAAACTCAGAGTTCAAGCTCAGTGTGGGGTTTCATATCTGTAATCTCAGTACTTGGGGGGCTAAGATAAGAGGGATTCCCTGAGTTTGAGGCCAACCTAAATTATATAATAAGTCCCTGGTTAGCCTGGGGTAAGAGACTGTCTCAAAGAAACAGAAAAACAAAACAACCTCACGACCTCCATATTCTGGGGTTCTATCCTGGCTTGAAAGGGGGATGTAAAGACATGCACTCCAGAAACCTGATCTGTTTCAGAAAAGCCATGTCTTAGCCCACTCTGCACTTCACACACTACCCCTCAGTGAGTGAGATGCCTCAGCCTGTGGGATTGGCCATATGGCTGGTTATCTTAGGGTATGAGACCCAACTGCATTGCTCAGCCTTCTGTTTGAAAAGTGGCTTTATGTTCTATAGCAGCAAGAAAGAGTAAATAAAAGACTTTAGATCCCAGTATGCTTTAATTTTGAACATGTGTTCAAAATTAATATCAGGTTTTTTAAATATGGTCTTAGGTTTTGTATGTAGCCTTAAGGCATAAGCTTAACCATAACTCTGCAGAAGACAGAGTATGGACCCCACTTCTTGAGGGCTTAAGGGAAATTAGGGTGCATTGCAGTCAGTGGTGAGAGCCCCTCAATTACTTATCTGGTGCCTACTCTACTTCCTGTTGGAAATGTCATCCAGGACACATAGGTTCAATTTGAGTTGCTCTTCAAGTATCAGACCTGTAGCTGCTCACTTCCCCGTAGCACAAAAGTATTTTTCCTTTTAGAGAATCTTCCATCCCTAGGATGGAAGTAGGGTAGGCCAATAAAACAGTCTGAGTTTTCTGTGCCAGTAAAAAGGTGTACCAACTGGGCAAAGCCATCGGTACAGGTGAAGACAGGGGACATTATTTCTTCTGTATACTTTGAATCTTCTGCAAAGTAACAGGAACCAAAGAAATGGTCTGGCCAGTTTCTCAGTTTTCTGCTTGAGTGATGGCTATTCTTGACAAGCCTGGGTCTTGTCCTCTCTGCGCACAGCTCATTGGTCTTTGGTTCGATCCCATGAACTTTCCTATAACCCCAACTGCTCAGATCTCTCAGGTAAAGTCAGGTAAAGATTCCTCCAATTCGTACAGATTCCAGCTTTGCAGTGTCTCAGGGTCAGGCAAGGCCTCCAGCATCTCTGAAGTGCATCTTTGCAGTCAATGGGCCCTGTTCTTTCCAACCTGATGAGGCAGTGAGTTCAAAGCCGTTAGAATTCAGTGTTCAGCAACTGCATGTGGTTCCCAGTGATCTCTGCTCTGCAGAGAATGGAAATGAGTCTCGTAGCTTCTGGAGACTTCTAGGTGACTGCTCCTTCAGGTGGGAGTTGGGTGACTAGACTGGTGTCTTGATGACAGTTGAAGCTCCATCAGAAGTACCCAGTCTCCTTCCTCCTCATGTTCCTCTTTCTGGCAGGTGTCTGTCTCTGGAGCCTGGTCTCCAGATAGCCAGGCCACATGCCACACAGGCTCAGCCTGAGTCATTCTTCAAGCCTGCAACTGCTTACCGAACCCCGCTCCCAGCATAGAAAAGACTAATTGTTCTCCTGCCAGCTCTTCCAGATGACCAAACTAAAATAAGATACCTCATAGTGTCTTATTTGCCACTATTTTTATGTTAACAACTGCTTAAAAAAAAAAAAAAAAAAAACTAATCCAGGATGAAAAGGAGAGTATGGGAAAAACAAGGGAGCAGAGGAAACATGAAATAAAGGCAGGCCATAGCTTAGGAAGGCTGGGAGGCCAGGAAGGAGGATCTCAGGCCTGGCCGGTTCCTCTAGGTTATCACATCCTCCTAGCATCCTTCATGACTAGCGGACATGTAACCATACCTCAGCTGTGCCAGCTTGAGTTTCATTTAATTTCAAAGCTCATTTCAAGTTTCCCTTGAAAGGCAAAGGAAAAGGGAGAGGACAATTTAGTCCTAGTCAACGTGGAGGGACATCTGGGCATGCCTAGGGTGTGTGTGTGTGAGCTTGCTGACAGTTGTTACTAGAGAGGTGGGGATATTAGTGCTTTAGCGGACTATTAGACTATTAGAAAGCGTGGAAGTTAAAGGGGAGGGGCATTTGAGAGCTGTAGCAGTTTTGTTTGGTATCTTAGGGTGATGGATTATCTTTTCAATGAGTCTTTGTCTGGGTCGAGCTTTAATGCTCCTGACTCTATTGTGAAGGGGAAGATGGCCCCCTCAGTCACTCCCATCCAGCCTGACAGTCCTCAGAGATCCTAGAGGCAACTTAAAAGGAAAATGCTCCTGCTGATTAATTGGATGCTGGGAAATGATCTTTTTTCTTGTCTCTGATATTTTTATTCATTCTTTGAATACTCAGCTTCCCAGACAATGTGCATGTTATTATGCATGTCTTGGCTCTGCTCACTGACACTTAGAGATGGATGGAGTTGGCCAGCTTCACTTGTACAGAGTCAAGTATGTAGAGAACAGCCATTATTTTCCTTCAGAGACCAATAACAGATGCCCAGGCAGGCTTTGGGGTTAGGGGTGAGGTCATTCATGGCATTCTTAGCAAGAGGAGCTGAGGGAAAAATATACCTAAGGTCTATGATTATCTTCTAGACCCAGCCTGCCAGGTGTAGGAGCTGTCAAGGTGACCTCAGTGATATCCCAGGCCCTAAGGCTCTGACTAGCTCTCAGAGCCCTGCTGTCACACCTTGCTCCTCCTCCATGTCAAGAGCAGCTATTTCACTGAACAGCTTATTTTCTAAATAAGCCAAACCCTATCAAATTCTCTGTAAGCAGGTTAGAGCATCCTGTGGACCCACTTTTCCAGACAGAGGTTTCTTCCCAAACAGTCTCCTGCCACATGCTATTTATAGAGAGTGAGACTTCTGTCCACAGAATCTGCTTAAAGCAGGGTAGACCTTTATAAACATGCAATATGTGTCACTAATACATCAGTAGTGGAGACAAAATAAAATCACAAGGAATACTCAAATCTTACTAAAAATGAGCAGAAAAAAAGGATAAATAGAACAAAGAAGTGTTGAGGGAAGAATAACTGGTAAATGGTGATCTTGAAACTATAACTAGGATCAGTAACTTTAAAAATATCATAAACATCTTAGACCTACATAAAACACCTTAAAGGCAGAGATGATCTGACTGGATAAAAAAGCAAGGCCTTGTACTGTGCTATGCAGAAAATACAGGTGGAAATGGGATGGAAGCATGCAGAAAGATGGGTGTCTTAGTTCTGTTGCTGTGATGAGACACCATGAGCAAGACAATTTACAAGATTAACCATTTAACTGAAGGATTGCTTACAGTATTAGAGGGATAATCCATTATCATCATGGTGGGGATAGAAGTAGCAGGTAGACATGCATGGTTCTGAAGAAGTAGCAGAGAACCTTCCATCCTGATCCATAGATAGCAGGCAGAGGGAGAACAGAACAGAATAGGGGGTGTGGTGTGTGAGCTTGGCCTAGCATGGGCTTTAGAAACCTCAAAGCCCACCCCCAGTGATACACCTCCTCTAACAAGGCCACACCTCCTAATCCTTTCTAAACAGTTCCACTACCTAAGGACCAAGCATTCAAACATATAACCCTATTGGGGCCATTCTCATTCAAATCATCTTAATAGGTGTGAAGGCAAATGCTAGTTTAAGGAACTTTGGAATAATCCCACATTTATCTGTTAGTACAGACCTCAGAACATAGTCTCTGGACATATTTGGAAACAGAGGTCAATTAGTCAGGAGCCATGATCCTGAGTGTACAAGTAGCTAATAAAAGCACTTTAAGTATGTGAAGCACATGCTGATTGGACTGAAGAGAGGAGACAGATCCATAATCACAGCAGGATGATAACTTTCACCTTGCAATCAATGCAGCAAGTAAACAGAATCAGCAAGGGCCCAAGATGGAGCTGTGCTCTGCCAACTAGATTTGATGACACGCAGGACACCTATGCAGATGCTATGGCAGCAGTGGTGACGAAGGCCTGAATGCCTTCCACTAAGCAAATGCAGGACATCCACCAGGGCTTTCCAGAAGGCACCAGCATCTCCCGATATTGAAAGAAATTTAAGTCACAGAAAGTGTATTCTGTAGTTAGAAAAGAATTGAATGAGAACCCTACAACCAAAGGATATGTAGAAAATGCTCTCATTAGGAAACCAAAAAAGTTTCCTAAGTAGCTTGGGGTGGGGCAGGGGCCTCGTGAGCATTTGGGCACTGTTGTAACATCCTTCTTTCTGTCTTTCCTCACGTGTGTTCTTGGTCACTCAGGCAAAGAAGATGAGGTGTTTCTTGTTCAACTAAAATAAAAACACATCTAAACCTTGAGTTCTGTGGCTAATGTAATAAAAGAGGATTGCATGACATTAAATATTTATGTTAAAAAAGAAAGGTTTCAGATGCGAACTAAAGTTTCTTTCTTAAGTGACTAGAAAAGAATCAATAAATTCCAAAACAACAGGAAGAAGGAAATAGTCAGACTAAAGGTAGCAGGAGGGAAGAAGAGAGGATCTGATGGTCACTGGATCTGATGTCACCTTGGGGAGGATGCCCCACCCGCCAGGAGACCACCTGCTGCAGAGCATGCCAAGGCTCTGCCAGGCCTCACAGTTACACAGGCATATTTTCAAGGGAAGGGAAAGGCTTGTTGAGCTGCTGGGTGTGGGCACACATGCTTATCATAGACATCGTTCCAGGAAAATGATGTTGCCCCCAGAAGAGTTGAAGGATGAGACCCCAAGAGGCATAGAGAGAATTAAAACAATACTACCAACAAAGCAGCTAGTGAGAGAACAGTGTAACCACCTACTCCGGGAGAAACTTGCTCTATGGTTCCTTAGGCTCTGGGCTTGGATCATGGGTCTTTTGCTGAGCCAGTCACCATAGTCCCAGCCTTGGTTGGCGCCTCAGGGACTGACAAACCATGAGGGAATGAGTGTTTTCCTCAGAGGGTTGTGGATGCTGTGAATAGAAGGGAAGGGAGGGAGCTGGGAGGAAGCTAGGAAAGAGTCATCACACAGAAGCAGAAGTGTATCCGTCCATCCACTCCCCTGTATTTGTTATGAATTTCTGTTGCCTCTGAAACCAGTGGTCACAAACTCAGTGGATTAAACCAGTCACCTAGTCTCTGACAGCTCTGGCAGTCAGAAGTCTGGGATGAGTGTCTCTGAGCAGACACAGAGGTATCTGGAGGGCCGTGCCCCTCTGAGGACTCCAAGAAACCCCTGCTTCTTTGTGTTGTATGGCTTCTGCAAGGTGTCACAGTTTCTCATCTTGTGATGCCAGCCCACATCTTCTACTTGGCACTGTGGGCAGAGTCCTTGCTCTACTGCCTCTCTGTACCTTTCTTCTCATTGACCCTTTCTTTCCCCCACTTTACCCCTTGCGAAGACCCTCTGATGATTGTGGATCACCGGAATAGTCTCGGATAGTTTTGTTATGTCATGGTCTGATAATAATGATAGCATAGATTGCTCTTCAAGCTTAATTCCCTTTGTTTTGATGGATTCTGAGGATCAAGACATGGGCATCTTTGTGAGGAACATTTAGATCTGTCTGAGGGTCAGGAAGTATGGAATGGTGAAGAGTAAAAGAGTAACTCTGGCCCCCGAGTCAGAATTTTCATATGCTGGAGAAATGGAGGTTGGGGTGCAGCTTGCCAGGGATTTGCTCCAAGTTCATTGTCTGGGAATTTTGTCTGGAATTTGGAGCAGGAGGTGAATCTTGAATACTAGCTTGGGAAGGCCAACTACATGTGGAAGTTGCTAAGCACCCTGAAAGGGGGCTATTTGTCTATTTGATTGGTTTGAAGGAAGGTCATTTCAAAATTTGTCTCTAAAGGCAGTATAAAAACTTAAGCAAATTGGAGAGATGGCTCAACAGTTAAGAACATTGGCTCATCTTCCAGAGGTCCTGAGTTCAGTTCCCAACAAACACATGGTTCCTCACAACCATCTATAATGGGATCTAATGCCCTCTTCTGGCATACAGAAAGAGCACAAATAAATAAATAAATAAATAAATAAATAAATAAATAAATAAATAAATAAATAAATAAATAAATCTTTTTAAGAAAGAAAATGATAAAACACATGTACACTCACTCACCCCAAACCAAAGAAACAAAAGATTTATCAAACAGTCCAATGAGAGATCAGACTTATCCTGACATGCTAAGATGTGTGAAAGAAGTCTGGAATCACTTATGCAAAAGAAAGAGCAGGTTTGGGAACCAGTGGCACTCGCTTATGAGTAGTGGGAGGTGGAGAGAAGGGACTGCCGGCCCCTCCCTCACATCGACAGGCATCCTCACTGTAATCTCAGGTGAACTGGCATGGCAGTGCTCCACAAACTAGGAGGCAGGAGGCTGCTGTGATTTCCTCCTAGAGAGAAAGGAGAAAGGCCAGAAGATGCCCTTGCTTCTGTGAGTGGGCCCGGTAGATCTAAGGGGAGCCCTGTGCTCAGGGACCTTCTGTTTGTTCTGTGACTAGAAAAGGAGTGAGCGGGTATGTGGCATACCTCTTTGCCTTCTGGTGACTAACAGATAAAAGGAAGTAGGGAAACTTTGAAGTCATGGGGCTGTAGAAGAAGAGTTAGAAGCCTCTTTTAAACCTGCTGCTGTGTAGGCTGCAATCCTGAGTTTCTCACACAGCATGTTGGACCTTGCAAAAATGTCTGACTGTCCCAGCACCTTTTTGACTTCCTTCAGGAGTAGAGGTAAATAGTGGCATGGGATAGCCATGGCCCTGGTTCAGTAGACATAGCTGCACTCTGAGATTTGTTAGAGGGAACCATAGGCCCTAATTATCAACTGTGCAAACTCACTGTGGTGCTGGGAACCTATCTCCTCTTTGCATAACAAAGGGTTATAGTGTGTGTGTGTGTGTGTGTGTGTGTGTGTGTGTGTGTGTGTGTGTTTGAAATCATGCATGCACTGATACCTGTGGACAACTTATGAGAACTGGTTCTCTCGCTTTACCATGTGAGTCCCAGGGACTGAACTTAGGTGGGCAGGCTTGGCAGTAAGCACCCAACCCACCAAGCTGTCTTGACTGCCAAGTGAGCTGCTTCCTGCATGGCTTATTTCTTTTGCCATTGTGACTCTCCCCAGTTCTCATAGTCATGTATGTCCCGCCTCATTGTGTCTTCTTCACACAGCCCACCAGGGCCTCGTGAGCACTTGGACACTGTTGTAACATCCTTCTTTCTGTCTTTCCTCACATGTGTTCTTGGTCACTCAGGCAGGTCTCATCCTGCCTGACTTCTACAACTGTTATCTCAAAATTTTCTTGCTCTACTATTTTAAGTCTTTACACTGATTTCCTTTGGTGGGAGTAAGAATAAAAATTATTTTCTCTGTGACTTCCTTTTCTCTTTATATTTAGTATAACTAAAGGATGATAACTCCATTGCTCTACCCTCTTCGTTTCTCACTGTCTTGAAGGAGCGTTGTCATGGAGGCATGTGCCTTCACAAATCTTGGATCATTTCTTATGGGGCAATATGGAGCTTTATGCTAGGGGAGAAACCAAAGAATTCATCTCTCACACTGGTACTGTTGATGTCTTAACAAGCTATCACCAGCTCAGTGTCTTAAAAGCACATGTTTATTATTGCATAGTATCAGGCACCAGGATTCCAGGAATCTAGGCAGCACTGCATTATTCTAGAGACTTTCAAGCAAAGTCCCTATCCTTGCTTTTATCATTTGTAATTTTTAAATGGTAGAATCTTTGGTATATCCCTTGGCTCAGGACACCCTGCTTATAATACTCCAGCTCTGAGCTTCTATTGGGCTCCCTTTAACGTTAACTGTGACTCACTTTATCTTCTCTCAGGGGCCCAGGGATTACTCTTGGAATCCTAGTATGACTTGGGAGGATAATTTCCAGAGAGCTTAATTTAATGACAAATTTAATTTCTAATTGCTATGTAAGGTCACACTTACATGTTTCTGGGGACTGGCTTCTGAGGATTGGCTGTTGTTCTGTCTGCCCTGGGTAGGTACTGTTTAGTTTTAAATTATTTAAAGGTTTCAATTTTATATATATTTCTATTTTAGGCAGAGAGCAGAGTAGATGCATGTATTAATTCATATCCTATTTTAAAGATCCATCTTATGGCTACAAGTATAGCTGATTCTAAATAAAAGTGAGTCAAGACAGGCACACAGATTGCTGTCATTGGAGAGCTCTACCACCACCGAATGTGGACAACTAGCTGGCTGGAGTGGCTCTCTATACTAACTGATGTTCTACTTTTTATGTCAAGTAGGCACTATCTAGCTGTGATCAATTTCCTCCTTATATCTGATATTTTTTTCTTCATGGGGCTTAGGTTCTGTCTGTAAGGTCTCAAACGTTTATGGTTGTCATATCTTTGTGGTGAATTAAATAATCAACTCCCACTAAGCAATATTGGGTCAGTGGGATCATGGGACTGCCTGCTGCCTGCCCAGGGAGGGGATGGGGAGTTGTGGAGAAGAAAGAATGACCTGATGTGGCGGGAGGGGGAAGGGACCTTGAATAAGGATATACAAAGAAAGTGTGACTTCTTAATAAAAATAAATAAATAAATAAATAAATAATAAACTCCCTTTACTGTTATCAATAAGTCATTTAACTGTTTCTGTTTTGCTTTGAAGTTGACATCATCTGACATTAATGTAACTACTCTACTTTTTTATTGGACATTAAAAAGCCCCTTTCTATCCTTTTACTTCATCTGTGTCTCTAGGTAGCACACAATACATATAAACATTTTTGGGAGTCTCTGCCTTTGAACTGGGCTGTTTTGCCCAATTATATTTAATGAGATTACTGATATTGTTGGTTAAATTTACACTTTCATTATTTTTTTATCTGATACTTTTTTGGTTCTAGTCTTTTAATGCCTTCTTTTGGGTTAATTATGCATTTTTACAATTCTGATTTATCTTTTTTTGTTAGCTTGTCATCCATTCTTCTTTATTTTGTAGTTTTAGAGGTTGAATTTGAGTTAGTAGCGTATATCTCACATTTCTGTGTCTACTTCTAAGTAATATGGTACAGCTTCATGTGTAAGGTAAGAACCTGATAAGCCCAAAGGTTTTTGTTTTGAGTCTCTGTTCCTGCATTTAATTCTTTTTCTTCATTCTCTTCTGCTTCTAATACTTCTAAGTGCTTACATGATCCTTCCCCAAAACAGAACCAAAGTCATCACAAGCAATACCCCATTCCTAGTACTAGTTTCTATTCTAGTTTGTGAATATTTGTTAGATATTTAGTAAATCCTGAAATATCAGAGGCAGCACACAGTCAATTATTAGGCAGACAGTTCAGGAAATTCTTGATTCTTGAATACAAGGATGAACAGCTGAGAGTCAATCAAGCACACTTTTAATCCCAGCACACGGAAAGCTGGGAGTGGTGACCTACACCCTTAATCCAATAGCTCCAGAGACAGAACTTCTGTTTCTGTGAGTTTAAGGCTACACGCCTTTACTCCTAACCTGAACGGGATAGGGTATATAATGGCTAGTAGAAACCAGCAGAGAAAGAAGCCACTGGTAGAAGCAACAGACAGAAGTGACCAGGAGTGAGGCTGAGGAAGTTGCAAGACAGCTGGGTGAGAATTGACTGTGGTGCTTCCTCTCTCTAATATTTCAGCCTTCCCCTGATATTTGGCTCTGAGTCTCATTTTATACAACTCAAATTCATGCAACTATACTAGTTAGGTAGACACAATCTAGAGTTGCTTGAGAGTCTCAATTTGGGGATTGTTTTGATCATCATCAACAACTTCTTTTTCTTCTGCTTCATCTGCCTTCTTTCTTCCTTCCTTCTTTTTTCTTTCTTTTCTCTCTTTTTTAATACACACACATACACACGACTATAAACAATACTGTACGTTGCTGTTTTTCTCCTAAGTAGTCAGTTCTATTAAGAATTTTAAATGATAATGATAATTGCCTTCACATTGCCCACACTCCTCATATGATTTTTCCCTTTGTGCAGTTCCAGGCTTCCATCTGTTCTTATTTTCCTTTTGCTTGTAGGACGTCATTTATCATTTTTTATTCTGTGGTTTTACTAGAAATAGTAACTTCAGCCTTTACATGCACTAGTTTTTTCCTTTATTTTTGACAGCTCTTCTTACTAAGAAATAGCTTTATATTGATGTATATGTGTGTGTGTACTTGTACATACAAGTGTGCACATTTTTTTTTAAAAGTTTACAGTCACTGATCCACCTACCACCTTTCAGCTAGTAGTTTCTTTTACGTATGTGTTATGTGCTTGGTGGGTGTATGCATGTGTGCATGCAGTTGACTGTGCACGTACATGTAAAGGCCAGAGGTTAACACCAAGTGTCTTTCTTTATCAATTGCCCACTTTATTTTTTGAGACAGTCTCACTGGGACTCATTATTTGGCTATACTGGCTGGCCAGCAAGCTCCATTGATCTACCTTTTTTGTTACTCAAACCCTGGGGTTTTAGACAGGAGCTACTGATCCTCACTTTTACATGGGTGCCAGGGACATGAACTTGGGTCCTCATGCTTACTTGATAGGCACTTTATCAACTGATCTGTCTCCCCAGTTCACTAGCTGGCATAGTTTGACATATGCTATTACTTTACCTATTTTCCTCTCCACATACCTGGACTATTTTTCCCTGGATGCTTTTAAGGTTTCTTCTTTTTTTCTCTTTCTGGCTTTGAACTCAATGTACCAGTTCATGTTTGCTCTGCACAAGACTGGCTAAGAACTGAAGGTGATTTATGTTTCCATCAAATTTAGAAAATGTAAGCCCTGTTCTCCTTTGCCTTTCCTCTTCCAGGGACTTAGCTACTGCCTGGTATTTGGTCATTTGTAGCTATTCAAAACATATAAATATTGTGATCATTTTTGAATTCTGTCGATTAAGTCTGCTTAATTTGACGCAGTTCCTAATCTGGTACCTTCAACTTCAGCAGCCTCTCTAAGTTTTTATTGCATGACCAATTAGGATTCATGCATCATCTCCTCCTCTTTTCTTCATCATTTAGCCTGCTCTTATGTCCAACAATGATATTTATAACCATTGTAGACCTTATGTTTTCTTTTTTGAGAATTCCAGTTGGTGTATGAGAAATGCCTTGTGTGGGTCTGAAGGGAGCCAAAGCCTTTATTGGCTTTAGTATAGTCATATTAGCTTAGCCATTTTTTAGTTAGTCATTTTTAGTTTATAGGTCTCCACCCCTCCACCCATAAAAGCCAAGCCTTATTAGCTTAGCCATTTCAGTTTATAAGATAGCCATGTTTATGGACCTCTGTTGCCTTTTATGATAGTTAGCCATTTACCAGAAACTATGTGACATACCCTGGGCTGCAAGGAATTGCTTTATCTCCTTGTCAGAACATCTGTGCAAACAACCTGAAGAGATTCTGCAATCCTTTCCTATGTGACCCTCAGTCTTGCCAGCCTCCCTGCCTCTTTACTATATAAACCCCCTGAGAAAAAGAAAAATCACCCAGCGTGATCAGAATACTGTCTTGCTGGCTGTTCTTCATGTCTCTTGCCCCTCTCATTTCTCCCCTTTAGGTCCCGGGTCCCCATTTTCTTGTCCAGCTGGTTGGGACATGGGTCAGTTTTGATGGGTTAATATTCTTCCTCATGACAGGTACTACTTTCTTGTTTCCTTATGTGGTTGATTGGAACCTTGGCCTCGGTGCCAGTCTTTGGTGGCTTTTCTTTGTAGTGTGCTGGATTCTTTTCTTTCTCTGTAAGCATTCCTGGCTTTCTTCTGCACCATGGTTGCATTCTTCTGAAATTGTTTAATGTTATTATGTTTTGCTTTTGTGCTTTAAGTGGAGAGGAACGTTGTTTAGCTAGAGTGAACTTTTTCTACTGCTGGGTATTCACACTGTGCCCTGACACTGCTGGTCACTTCTGGCTGGTACAAGTAAACTTGTTTTCAGACTTGCATGATTTTTGGTGTCTGTTCCCTTGAATCCAGAAAAAGGGCCATTATCTTCCTGGTCTGGTGCAGCATTTCCCATGCCTGGCCTGGTCAGCAGAGTGCTGTCTGTTCAAGTGGAACTCTGTAGCTCTCTAGAATTCTTATTGCACACATTTCTGCTTCCTGGCACTCTGACCTGTGCACTTTAGACTCTTGGCTTCTGGGGATCCCCAGCCATATCTCCTTAAGCCAGAAAAAATAGGACTTATCTAGCAGAATATTTTGGTAAAATACCTTTGAGAATCAGATATGAGAAAGTCACCTGTCAGGTTTGTTGGACATAGTTTCCCACTTAGAACTGTGAACACATGATTTTAGTGCTGTGACTTGCTCCTGTCTGGTCAATAGTCCTCACCAGGAGAACTGTGGTCATTGCTATGATGTGCATCCACCCTGTGGCCAGCCTCCCTTCTTGTCTTCAAGATCTGATTTCTCCCCCTTTGCCATTTAGGATGTTCTGTCCAGAAATATTAACTATTGTTTCTTTTCTTTTCCAAGCAAGATGCTCATTCTTAAATGTGACATCACAGGTAAACTCCAGTCAGAGGTCACAGTGATTACCCTCTGCTTCTTCCATAATGGGATTCTAGTCATGTCATTTGGGATTACTTCAACCTTGTTTGATGTCTTGAGTTGTTCAGTTATCTGCATGCTGAGGTTACTGAAACCTTTTCAGATTTTTTTCTGCATGTGATGGTAACATCACAGTATCCACAGTGATTTTTTCTTCAATATTGGCCATTGAGGGACAAGCGTGAGCAAACATGTGTCTGTCAAAACTTTTGTTAGGAAGGACTTTAGAGATGGTGCAGAGTTAAGGACACTTGATGCTCTTCCAAAGGATTTGAGTCCTAGAACTCACATTGGAAGACTCATGGCTTCAGCAGAATCCAGAGCCTCTTCTGGTCTCTGCGAGTATTCCCACACTTACATACACCTACCGGCATACATAAATAAAACAAGTCTTCAAAAATGATTAGAAAAGAGCAAAATTTCAAATTCAAGAGCCAGATCTCACCAGGAGCATGCATGTCCTTCTTTATATTTTGGATAAAGTCATGTGTAAGAACTGTTTGGAAGTGTATATTTCAAACACAGGTGAGCCTTTGATTATATAGAGATCATTACATTTTGTAGAAGTCCTTGCCCTGACAGATTTCAGGTTTTTGGAACCAGGCTGTCTTTTAAATGTGTTCTGATTCATTAAGCCACATCTTTGAGAGTGTTTTTTTAAGCAACAGCACTTGTGGTAGCAAAGCTTATGAGTAACACATTGTGTGTGCTGGGACCTGGCTCTGTTTGAGACACGCTATGGAGACTTGATTATGACAGCTGGCATGTAAGTGCCACACCCTAGCGCAAAGAACCCTGTTATTATAGAGTAGAATAAAACAGTACTGCAAAATGCCACAATTTAGAAAGTAAAGGTTACTCAAGAGCATGAAATTATTTCAAGTTAATTTTGCACTCTGCCTTTGATGCTGATTAGTGTAAAATGTAATGAAATGTAATTTTTGCTAAACAGCTTAACCAGAAGTATAGCCCAGAAACCTGCAATTAGTGTTGATTGATACCAAGTCTTTCACGTGTAAGAGGAAACCTGTGTGCACTCCAGTGGTTAACAAGGTGACCCTGGCAAGGCCAGGCAGCCTGGTCTCTGCGAGGTGCGCCTGCCTCAGGTGTTCTATCTGTGATTATGTTAGGGGCCAGAAGGACACTGCTAACTAACCACTGTCATTCTTCCTGTGGCAGGGGCTTCTGACACATAACAGCGGTTCTTTTGTGTGAAGGTGTGTGTGTATGTGAGACTGTGTGTCTATGTGTGTTTGTATGAATGTACATGTGTATTTGTGTGTGCGTGTGAGAGAGACTGTGTGTCACTGTTGTATGACTGTGCATGTGTATAAGTGTGTATGTGAGAGTGTGTATGTGTGTGTGTGCATGACTGTGCATGTGTATAAGTGTGTATGTGAGAGTGTGTTTCTGTGTGCGTGTATAAGTATGACTGTGCATGTGTATGTGAGAGTGTGTTTCTGTGTGTGTGTATAAGTATGACTGTGCATGTGTATAAGTGTGTATGTGAGAGTGTATCTCTGTGTCTGTGTGTGTGTGTATGACTTTGCATGTGTATAAGTGCGTATGTGAGAGTGTGTCTGTGAGTATGTATGATTGTGCATGTATATAAGTGTGTATGTGAGAGTGTGTCTCTGTGTGTGTGTGTGTGTGTATGACTGTGCATGTGTATAAGTGTGTATGTGAGACTGTGTGAAGGAAGGAAGTGTAATAACAGGTTTTTGGCCTGTTTGGCCCATGCCAGACCTGCAGACTCACAATCCCTCAGAAACACACAAATGTTTATATTAATAACAGGCTGCTTGGCCATGGCTCAGGCATATTGCTATCTAGCTCTTTCCTCTTAACTCAACCTGTTTCTTTTTTTAAAAAATTATTTATTTAAAAGGTTTTTTTTTTTAAAAAAAATCTTACATACCAACCTCAGTTCCCCTTCCCTCCCCTCCTCCTACTAGCCCCCAGCTTCTCCCCACCCTACCCCTCATCCACTTCTCAGAGAGGGTAAGGACCCCCACAGGGAGTCAATATAGTCTGCATATCAAGTTGAGGCAGGACTAAACCCATCCATTGAAGGCTGAGCAAGGTGTCCCTCTATAGGGAATGGGCTCCAAAAAGCCAGTTCATGCACGAGAGATAAATCCTGGTCCCACTGCCAGAGGCCTCACAATCTGCCCAAGCCACACACTGTCTTCCACATTCAGAGTGCCTAGTTCAATCCCATGCAGGTTTCCAACTGTCGGTCCAGAGCCCATGAGCTCAGTATCTCAACTGTCCCTGTGGGTTTCCCCATCATGATCTTGACCCCTTTGCTCATATAATCCCTCCTCATTCTCCTTGACTGGACTAGGAGTTTGGGCCAGAATTCTGTGCCTTTTTAAGGTTTCTGTCATTTAACTTTTCTTTTTCTCATTTATTCATTGTATTTAATTCTTATAAGTGGATGGCACAGTAGTAAATTCAGTGGAATTTTAGGAGATCAAATGCAGATGGATACTGGTTCTAAATAGTATTAATTGTAAGGAAATCTCAAAAGCTAAGACATTCATACTAAAGATTTCCCCTTTTTTAATGACATGAGAATGCTTTTGCTTAAGGTCCACTGATGAGTGAGTACATCCCCTGCTTGTCCTTCTGGGTTTGTGGTACCTCGCTCAGGAGGATATTCTCCAAATCCATCCATTTGCCTGCGAATTTTAGGATATCATTTTTTCTTACTGCTGAGTAGTACTCCATTGTGTAGATGTACCACAGCTTGTTAATCCATTCCTCAGTTGAGGGGCATCTGGGTTGTTTCCAGGTTCTTGCTATTACAAATAATGCTGCTATGAACATAGCTGAGCTAATGCCTTTGGAGTGTGAATGTGCCTCTTTAGGGTATACACCCAGAAGTGGTATTGCTGGGTCCTTGGGGAGATTGGTTCTCAATTTTCTGAGAAACTGCCATATTGCATTCCAAAGTGGCTGAACAAGCTTACACTCCCACCAACAATGGGGGAGTGTTCCCCTTGCTCCGCACCCTCTCCAACACAGGCTGTCATCTGTGCCTTTTATCTTAGCCAATCTAACAGGTGTTAGGTGGTATCTCAAAGTTGTTTTGATTTGCATTTCTCTGATGGCTAAAGATGTTGAACATTTTTTCAGGTGCCCTTCAGCCATTTGTAATTCTTCTGCTGATAAATCCCTTTTTAGTTCTGAACTCCATTTTTTAATTGAGTTATTTAGGGCTTTGGGCTCTAGTTTCTTGAGTTCTCTATATATTTTAGAGATCAGTTCTTTGTCACTTGTAGCGACCAGTGTCCGGAGGGAGTGAGATGCTAGAGAATCCTTCCCCAGCAATCCCAGGGGACACATAGCTGATGGCTGGGACCCACCTTCAAGGCAAGTTGCCCCATTTCTATTAATCTGTCTTGCCACATTGCCTGTGGCTTACCTATTTTTTTACATCTTGCTTTTTGGGTGGCTCGATCAACTCTCTCTTAACTCTGCCCTTCTTCCCCTTTATCTGTGCTCAGATTTCCCACCTCCTTCTAAAATGCCCTGCCATAGGCGCAAACAGTCCCTTTATTAACAAATGATATTCACAGCATACAGAAAGGCATCCCACATCAGGGAATGTGTTTTCTGGTTGCTGGGGTGAGTTCAGACTTAGTGTCTGCTCAGCAATCATCCATCTCACCTTCAGTGTGAGCTTGTGGTGGCTCAGTCACATGCTTAACCATCTCATGGTAAGTAAGGGTCTCAGGAGTGAGGTGGTGCGCCTTTCCAAAGCTTAGAAGGAGTATGTGCAGATGGGAGAGCTTCCGATTCGGCTACCTGGCACTTCAAGTTATCTTGGAAAATTGCTCTCTCTCTCTCTCTCTCTCTCTCTCTCTCTGTGTGTGTGTGTAAAGTGAGAACAATGTATACAGAGATGAATTGAGGAGGAATTAAGTGATTATAGTGGTCTAGTGGGCAGGAGCAAGGCTTCCCCTTACTTAGACTTTTGGTTTAGATCTTCAGCTGCTTGGAAGAGGTCCACCCATACTGGGTAGGCTGTGCATGTCACTCATTTGACAGACTTAAATATCAATCTGACCCAAAGCACCCTCAAAGATGCATTTTGGACAGCATTTGCCAAATTCCTGGGCAGAAATTGACATACAAGATTAACCACTGTCTGAGCCAAATGTAACAGCCCAAAGTGGAGAAAATTGATATAGAAGGTAGTAACATCTACTTCAGAATTGAGAATTTTAAGATTTATGAGGTGTGACTATCTGCCCTACCCTACACAGACATTCCTCTGAAGGGTGTCTATTTTTCCTAGTGCCCAGGTAAACTGTATCTACCAGTTAAGAGCAAAATAAAGCCAACAGACTCAGGTCAATTTCTAATGAGATTCCTGCAGTTTCTAAAGATGAAAATAGTTCTTGCATCTTTCAAAACAGAGAAGAGCATTATAGGGGGTGGAGGAAACCTTGAGTGAGTGAAGTCCTGAGTGGGTGTTTGTTGTTGACATTCCCATAGTTTCAGACCCATGAGAAAATGGCAAAGCCTTCAACACCTTCCCGAGTGATGACAGAGTCTTCCTCTGGTCCATGTGCAGATGCTGATAGTGTGTGCAGGAAATGTCCACCATAGATTTTACCCCACCTCGAGATATTTAGGATCTGAAGACTGTTTCCTATAGAGACTGCTTCTACCAAGATCATGTTTCCTTGGTCCAGCTGTTTATAATAATGCTGCCTCTTTGTTTTGCTGATGCAATAACATCACTGCTCTGTTCAGTTCTGAGCTTTGGAGGTGCTGAGGCTTCTCCATCACAGAAAAACTATATGCATGTATGTATGCATGTTTGTCTGCTCTTCATTCTACCGTCATTCTTGGGCAAGTCCCTCAGGCTGTGCAAGAATGCAGCAATGTTGGCCCAAAGCCTTGAACACCCATATGAAGCTAGATAGACTATAAGCAAGACAGCATATCTGACAGGCCTGCAGTCCTGCCTTCTATACCAGCATTAGCATGCCTGGAGAGGAGGGAGGCAACAAGCCATATCTTCTTGTCTTGCCATTCTGATGGTCCCCAAAGCAGGCACAGGAGCTTCCCAGGACTAGTCACTTGTTATTTGCACTCAAGGCTCCTAGTGGTTAATACTCTGTTGGCAGATCTGGGTCTACAGAGCTCCGTTTTTGGTAGGCAGTAGGAACAGAAAACATCTGCTCCAGGCCCCAGGATCTGAAGAGGTGGTCTGACATGGGGAGGGGCAGGAGAGATTTTCAGACTCGCTGGGCGATGGTACTTGCTGGCATCACTGGACCTCAGTGCCCACCCTCTCAAAGCAGTGAGGCTCTTAAGGAGTCAGTTCACTCTAAAGCATAGAAACAAAGACTGTATAGGTGGCTCCCATGTCCTTTAGTGTCTCCCCCACCCCCTGCCTAAAAGTTTGGCCCAGTTAAGTGTGTAAAGCTACTTACTTGCTGAGTTTTCTCAATTCCATGGCTCCTCCCCTGACTACATTGAAGACTTCCTTCTGAGCTGGGACCCTGGCCCAGAGCTTGCTATCCATGGCTGTTTAGCTCAGTAGCCATTCTGAACCTATCTTGGCATTTTTCTTCTGAAACCATTACACTGAGGGCAGATATCCCATGCATCCTGGGTGCTCACTCAGAAACAGGTAGAGGAGGAGAGAGGCATTTCCAAGGAGTATTCCAGGACCTTCATGGAGCCTCAAAGAGTTTGTCTGTGTCCCTTTGCAGCTGGGCATCTCAAGCAAGGCTATGGCTCCTAGGAGGCTCACCCACTTCTGCAAGCTGTTGCTCTGCAGTGGCTGGCTGAGAGATTCTGGTGGTCACAACAACCACAGCCACTGTTCTGTCACATTGCCCTTTTTTTATACCACCCTTTTATGGTGGAGATCTCAGGCACCAGTCTTGCTCAGGGAACTTTGCTTCCTCAGCTTCATCCTAACACTAGCTGTCTATTTCAGTCTGTCCTCCCCTTGTTCAGAATCCAGCAGCCATTTTCTTGCCAGGATGGGATCTGGGGACCCACAAATTAGGATAGAAATCACTACACATTCAGAGTAAACTGTCATTTGCTTCCTGGCTGTGCCATGCTAGGCCCTCCCCCGAAGTCTTCCATGATTGTAAACACAAGGATGGGATGTGGGGGGAGGCTTAGTGTGTCTAGCTGTCAGCCTCCAGTCCTAGAGAACTGACTCAGCCTGTAATTTGAGGTTGTTTAACCAGCAATGTGCATGTGTTAGTGCATGGCTCTATTTTTAATTAACTGTTTGGCACACAGTATGCGTTCTAATGTTTTCAATTACCGTATGTAATTATTTAGATATAAATTTTAGAAATGTCAAGTGAATAGTTCCTTGGCAGAAGTTTCTTGAAAACTATCAACCAGCCATATTTCAAACTGTGTCTGAAACTCAAGGCTTCTCAGAACATAGCCGGTATGCCTTTGGGTGATCTTCAGGGCAGGTAAAGGTTGAGGACCAGCATCTGGGATCAATTTTATTGATGAGCAGTACTTTTAATTATGACTATTTAAAACTCTCCCAAGGTATGTTTCAGAAGGGATGTATAGTTCATATATTTGAAGACAGTTCAAAACTTACCTCTCAATGTTCTCTGAGGATATGCTTGAAGGTTTATTATATGTTATTTTGGGTATTGGCTCTCTCCTTTCACCAAGTGGGTTCTGGGTTCCAGGGCTCTATCTCAGTTGTCAGGCTTGATGGCAAGTATCTTTATTTACCCAGTGAACTAACTGTCTTTCTGACCCAAGGGAATAATTTAAATGAATCTTCTTTCTTCATGAAGTTAGGCTACTCTTTCAGTTAGAGTGGCTTGTGTGTCCTTCTCATGGTTGGTGGGATGTGCTGCAGGGAGACTCTGAATGGTTCAACTCATTGCTATGACAAAATGTTGGCAAAGCAAGTTAAAGAAGAGGGGTATTGGCCCGGGGTTGAGGATGAAAACCATCATGGCAGGGAAGGTATGGTGACAGGGCATGAGACAGCTGGTCACATTTGTCCAACATTGGGAGGTAGAGAGAGATGCTGATGTTGCTCAGCTTGCTTTCTTCTTTTTGTTAGATCTAGGACTCCAGCCCCTCAGATGCTGATGCTTATGTTTGGGGTAAGTATTCCTTTCTCAATAAATCTGGTCTAGAAAATCTCTCACAGACATGCAGGAGATTCATCTCTTATATCATTCCAGATCCGGCTATGTTGACAGTCATTACTAGCTACTGCACCAATGCTATCTCTAGGCTTGCAGGTGTTTGCTGTCCACTGGGAGGACTTCTTGTGTTATGATGGTCAGGAGACAGGTAACCATTCTGAGGATGAATGATTTATATAAGAAAGACACATGATTGCCACCCAAGACCTCTGCCATTTGAGAATTCAAGAGAGGATAGATCTTTAGTACAGAAGACTGTCCTAAATATTGTTTCAGATGTTTATCTTAGGCCAGGGGAGTTGGGCAGGCTTCCAGACCTGGGGCAAAGTGAACTGTCTATTCTCCTTCCTTAAAAAGGGTTGTGTGAGAGGCTATACAGCTCAAGCTCATAGATCCACCAGCTGCATATGGTACTCCCTGGTGATCTTTCTTCACCCAAACAAGGATCTTAGTCTCTCTAAAATTGCCACTTACCAGTCTTTGTCACTGGAAAGGCTTCCACTGGAAAAGAGTGACAGCCAGATGGTCACAATTGGCATTCTGGCTTTAGGCCAATGAAGACATTTTGCCTAGAGACCAGAAGTGGCCTGAAGCCTGCAATTCAGTCCTTTGTTAAGGTGCCAGGGGTCATGGCTCATATCTCTCTGGGTCTCCTAGGTATGTCCAAGAAAGATCTCCTTCTCCAAGATCCACCTATATACTGTCTAAAGGCTTTATCCTACCCAGCAATAGTTTGTAAAGAAGGGTGTAAGGGGAGGACACTCTCTAAACCATACTCTATACCCTAGAGTATTTTGAGATGGTATGAAATGTCAGTTATGCTTGTAAGGGGATTCAGAACTTAATCTCGCCAGCTGTGCTGGATAGCTACTTCCTCAAACTGTTAAAACATAAAAAGACATTTAGAGTGACTTTTCTGTGTTTGCTTTAGCTTTTCTTAGTGGAATTTTCAGAGTAGCAAGAAGGATAAGGAAGAGGATTTATATGCTCTGGGAAGCAATTTCTCCACGGGGGCCAAGGCCGGGTCTATGGAGCCCCTAGTACCTGACATGAGACCAAGTGCCTGGCTTGTAGATGTAGCTACAGATTCTACCAGAAACTAAATCCAGAGTGACCCAGGGAAGGAGAGCTAGGGAGTTACAAGAACTGGGAGTGACAGAGTCCCCAGGGTAAAGCAGAGGATGGCCTTTAGGGTCCTCTCTCCAACATGTTCTTGCCTCAGATGAAACTTAATGCCAGCACATCAAGGCCAACACATTTGCTTAAAGGTATGACTTCTTTTCTATTTGTGAACATGTGTGTGCTTTTGTGTGTTTTTGCCAACATGCCCATGTATACAAATGTGTGTAGATATCAGACCTCAGATGTCATTCTTCAGGTATCATCCATCTTATGTTTTGAAATATGATCTCTTACTGGCCTGGATCTGGCCAAGTAGAATATACTGGCTGGCCAACAAGACCCAGGGACCCACCTCTCTGCCTTCCCAGTGCTGGGATTATAGTGAATGCCACTGTACCTAGCTCTTTTTCCTGTGGGTTCTGGGGATTAAACTCAGTCATTATGTTTACATTCTAAACATTTTATTAACTGGCATAAATATCAATCTGTTCCAGTAGAGAATCACTATTTTCAGCTCAGTAAAGACTCCATTGTCAGTCCAAGCTGCTTGAGCCTCTAGATATTTGTCCAGAACCTAGTAGACTCTCCTGAGTTGTAATTTTTGATTTCCTCATCCAACTGTAGTCTTTGTAGGGCAGGGATACTGTTTTGGCTATCCTGTCCCCTATCACATGCATGGTCTCTGTCACCTAAATCAATATTGGCTGATGAGTATAATTTATCAGATAGTCTGCTAGGAAAGCTGCTCTCAATCATGCTGAAGGAAAACACTTTGCAATGACATACATGGCCTTATAACTTCTGTGCCTCTCAAGCTTAAACAAAGTTTTTGCTTTACTTTGTTAAAAATAGATGTTTATTTAAGATATTGATTCTCTGCAAAATCTGATTCCCTCATTTTATGTAATGAAGGCAATCACTCCCCATATACTCTTTAACATGATTCATTACAGCCTTAGGGCTGATCACTATAATCAGGGAAAATGTGGCCCAATAATTTGTGGTGGGTACCAGCACAGGATGCAACACTGCATCTTTGATCCTATGGATACACATAAAAGTCTTTTCCAGTGGGACTTGAAAGTTAATCAGACCAAGGTACAGGATGGAAGCATTAACTGGAAGGAAGGACAGGGAAGTGACAGTGTCTCATTGAGGCTCCAAGGTTTTCTTTTCTATCCGTGTATCCCCTTGTTCCCCCTCCCTTACCCCTTCCAACCCCTCCTGGTCTGCCTTCAGCCTTCTTCATCCCCATTACCCCATCCCCTCTCCAGAAAGGGCAAGAAGTCCCAAGGTGGATCAGCTCAGCATATACTTTAGGCAAATCCAATTTTCTCATCCTAATATCAAGGCTGGGTTAGGTGTTCCTCTGGTGGGAATGGGCTCCGAAGTGCCAGTGGCACCAAGGTTTTCTATAGCTCCTACACAACTCACTCAGAACCTTGAGGGTCCAAGTAGGTCAAGATATTAAAAAGGGGGCCTCCTGAAAACAGGCCTCAGCATTTTTGAGAGGCCCTGAGTGGTGACCTCCAAGATCATCCTGACTCTGCCGACTAGAGTCCTCCTGGATTTTTGCATCGTTCCTGGCTATGTCTGAAGGGTAAGTGTGCCAAGGTGCTGCAATGTCTTGGTCCCAAGTCCTTGAGGTCTGGAGTGAAGAATCAAGATGAGCTGGTGAGGCAGGTGAACAGAGTGACCCACCAGCTCTAAGCATTGCCCCTGCAAAGTACTTCAAAGGCTCAGGCTCCCTCAGCAGTGAAAACCCTGCGTAAGCTTTGCTTGCAAAGTTTCTTTCTCCAGTGCAGTCTAACTCTCTAAGGAGAAAGTAGAGGCTTCCTTGGACCCCTCCACAATTTGTTTTCAGGGTAACCTGGTCACACCCCCCCCCCCCCCCGCGAGACCTTGGGGCCTCTGAAGTTTATTCTGCTCCAGATTGACTGTTCTCTGCCATTTTGCTAGTTAGGTGCTCAGGGAAATGTGAACAAGTGCCACAGAGGCCAACATCTGAGACTAAGACATGGTAGCTTTCCTCTTGTTTCTTTGGGATCTGAACAATATTAAGTCCATTCTAGCCTTTAACAAATGACACTTCTGGGGCTAGAGGTAACCCCATTTATTTCAAATGCTACAGAGAGAAGCCTCATGTAAATCAAAATGAAAGCCACTGTATTCTCTGAATGCCATGATTGGAGTCCTTGGCTGTGCTGAGTTCATGAAGCCTAGTCATTGATACCTGATTTTTACTTCCAATACCACCACAGGTACTCAAAATGTAGCACAAGTGTAACCTAGCATTTTACCCATTGGGCATGATTGCATCCCTTATCTGTAGATGGACATTGTGTTTTCCTCTTCCTGGGCTTTGGGACAACCTTCTGGAAAGCCATCTGCTCTGTGAAGTCTTATATTTAGGTTGAGGGTGGCTGTGGGACAAAGGGATGGTCCTTCCCAGAGCTCAGGGTCTGGGGTTAGAGGCGCACAGCAGCTCTGAACCCGTATTTTTCCCATGAGCTCAATACAAGAAGACCTCACATAGCATGAAGGTTCCTTTCAGAAATGAGAACTGTGGTCCATGGACTTCTATACAGAACTCGTGGAAGAGAAACCCTTGCTGAGCAGAGGAGTGACCCCAGGGCTAGAGGTTAGAAATGAAGAAAATGACTTCAAGCTTGTGACCATGTGCTCTATATCTGATTCAGCCTGAAGAATGACATTGGCTCTTGTTTGCTCACCTCCTGTGTTCCCATATTGTCATCTGTGGGTAAGAAGGGCAGTATTTCCATGAAACATGTGTTTTAGGCTTGACTGGGTAGTTAAGTGAGATCAGATGGTGTCTGTCAAGCATGAAACACAGTCTTGGCACTTTGTAGTGATATTGAGGTGTCCCTGCCTATTTCTAACACTCTAGGGCTGCTGATGTTTTCCCATATGCCTCAGTAGGCTATCAACACAGTGACATGAGAGGTATTATTCAGCTTACCACAACTGAGGTGAGGCTCCTCCAGGGCAGTCCCCAGACATTCACCCAGCCAGAGTCACAGCCTTTCCAAACACAGGGCTCTTGGGCTGCCAGGCCATGTCAACCTGTCTCTTCCAGTCTGCTCCTGCTGAAATTGTGCCAGGTTTGGAAATGAGCAACGAGACCTGTGTGTTGGCTCTGCTCATGGCAGCTCAGAAGCGTGGCCATGCAAGGGTAGCAGATGGTCGCAGAAAAGGAAGCCATGGACTGGGGCTCTCAACAGGAGCCAGGCTCGGGGGCGTCAGGAAGGGAAACAAGGGGGGATTCAATGGCTTTCCCCAACTCAACCTAGTAATGCCTTCCTAATCACACCACAGCCACCTGACATCCTTTATCAGCTTTGTGTCAAGACTTTTGTCACTGAGGAGGCATCCTATCCTCTGCTGCCACCCTCTTGTGCTCCATGTGTAAAGAGCAAATGTGAATTCTTTAGGTCTGTGCTGTCCATCTGCTAGAGTCCTCCAAGGTGCTGGCCTCATTGTAGACTCTTCCTTGCATGGCTCTGCTGCTTCCCTCTGTGCCGACAGCAGTAAGGACACAGGCTTGCAGCCTCAACCCTGACCATCTCTAATGCCCACCTTGGACGGAGGATGCCAGCCTCCTGTCTCCCATGTAGCAGGAGGGCACAAGTAAGGATGAAGGACTGGATTTTAGACCCCTACTGCACTTCAGCTTTACATCCCAGCAGTTGGTACCACCTCCTCAAACCCTGCTCTTGATGCACATGCAGCATGCCCCGAAGCAAACGCCCTAGATTTCCTCCTTAGTTCACCAAGCCCCAACCCTTCCTGATACCTCTCTGCCTGCTCATCAACTGTTGTCTGACACTGCATGTTCAATCCCAGCGTTTCTGTGGAGACACACCTAGATTTCCTTCCTTGCTTCCCTGTACTCCAACCCTCAGATCTGACACTGGCAGCGTGACCTCATCACATACCTGCCTATAGAACAGCCCTGCTCTTGTCTTCCTAGGTGTGATGTCATACCTCTGTTCTGTGCTGCAGTGCCAGCCACCCTCTCCTCTTCTCCTCTGAGCATGCAACTTGAAGTAGACTGGAAACCTTCATAGCTTCAGGACTTTCACACAGAGAAGTCCCCTAGAGCTAAGTATCAGGGACTCTGCTCACTCTCCTGGTGTTGTGTGTTCCTACTGAGACACAGGCAGAATGAGGAGGTGACTGAACAGGCAATCACACTGTTGAAGATGACAAGGAATTTGTTGAATCAGCTTGCAGAGGACAAATGCCAGCCCCCATTGTTTCTATGGTGTCTTCCAAGGTTATGAAGCTGATAAAGGCAACCTGCTTATCCTTCTGGGGTAAATAAATCTCTTTGTGCTGAGAATCTGGTGTCTAGGTGTGTTCTATGCTAACTCTGAAGTCCCTTCAGCTCTCTCTCTCTCTCTCTCTCTCTCTCTCTCTCTCTCTCTCTCTCACACACACACACACACACACACACACAATAGAGAGTCTCCATTACACACTAACAGGGACTGCCAGGTTTCCACAGAGAAATAGAGAATTTTTCTTTCTCTGGAACTCACCTGTTTATCCCAAATCATAACCACCCCACACTCCTTTGAAATATGGCCCCACAAGGCTTCCTAATACCCCTTAGTCACCCCCCAACCCTACCACCATTATGAATTTTCCAACAGGAGTCTGTCCTGGCCCCAACTTGTAGGCATCACAGTCACCTTTGATCCAGCCCTGAGAACCCTTTATTCCACTGTACCTTGAAGTTTCTGGTGGTCCAGCCCAGCCCCAAGGTCTGAACCTGCAGTCCTGTAGTCACTTAGTCCCAAATATTCACACAAAGGCTTATATTAATTATAAACTGTTTGGCTTATGGCTCAGGTTCATTACCAACTAGCTCTTACAACTTGACCCATTCTTATTCATCTTTATATTGCCATGTGGCCCCGTGGTGGCGTTACTGTACTCCATTATATCTTGCATCCTTGAGCGGCAGCCTACAGTGTGTCCTTTGACCCCACCCTCCTTCTCCTTTATCTCTGCTTGAATTTCCCACCTTCCTCCAAGGTGCCTTGCCATAGGCCAAAACAGCTCTTTATTGACAAATGGTAATCAAGTGTAGTTATAGAGTACAGAAAGACATCCCACATCATTCCATACACTTTGCACTGTCTCTCCTTACCATGGCTCCTGTAGTCCTATGGACAATTATGGAATGAACGTGTTAAGGGGGGAAGGGAAGGAAGGAGGATAGAAAAGAGAAAGAGCATTGATATGAGTTTTAAGATTTATTTATAAAGTGTAGTGTAGTGTGTGTGTATGTGTGTGTGTGTGTGTGTGTGTGTGTAAAATGCATATGGAGGCCATAGCACTAGATTCCACCAATATAAATGCTCAGAACATGAGTCCACTTCAAAAGCAGATTGTAATCTTAACCACTGAGCCATCTCTTTATCACCCACATGCATTTTTGCACAGCATACCGTTTTAACTCATACACTTCTAGCTTGGTGTTAGCATAAGATCCCATAGCAGAGACATCCCAGTCCCATGTGTACTGTCAGTCACCAGAGCATCCCCAAGGATAAAAGCATCTCCTGCATTTGTATGTGAGTTAGTGCTCACCCAGCTGGAAGGACACTCAGCTGTTTGGGAGCCTGAAAGTTTTGTGTAAACACCTCTTTTTCTCGTTAATCCCTAGATGTTAGATGAGTAGAGATACAGAGCACAATGCAAATAAAGCCAGAAGCATCTTTCTTAATTGGATTTGAAATGCTGGTAATGATATTCATTTAGAAAGCCATATGATCTATCTCAAATGGATGATGGGATCAGAGTTAGAGGCTAGAGCATCCTCTGAATGGCTGAAGCCACCAGCACTCACCCTGGATGACATGTTGAATGAATGTCTTCTGCAATTCTTCTGCCCAGTGTTTGTATTCAAGAAGGGCCAGGGAGCATTTTATCAGATTGACATATGAACACCCCTGGAACATCTGCATGAGACCCCTTAGGGACCTCAGCTGTGGCTCTGGTTGGGAGTGAGTAGACTTGTCAACTTGTGAGGTGCTAGTGAGTGCTGTCTCCTATTTTAAGTGCTTCTGCCATTAGCAGGGGTGCACCAACTGCCTTCTGTCTGTGATGCGGAGAGTCTGAGGGAGGGCTGTTGCACAAATCCTAACTGGTCTTATAATAAAAACCCAGAGCCAGATATTCATGTGGATGCTCAAAGATCAGAGAAGCAAAGGAACAAGACACTAGAGAAACTTCTAACTACTGCTGAATCCTCAGGCAGGAAGGGGAAGATCCTGTCTCCATAAATCTTCAGACTGAATGCTCGAGTCCTCAGTGGAAAGGAAAAGGAACGTGCAAAGCCAAACTCCTGTCTCCCCCTCCTCCCTTACGTTCCTTTCTCTGCTCAGCCATATCACTTCCGTCTCAACTTTCCTAGTGCTGGGATTAAAGGTATGTGGCACATTTGCCTGGCTCTGTTTCTTTTCCAGGCTGGATTAATTTTATATAGTCTAGGGTGGCTTTGAACTCACACAAATACAGAAGAACCTTGGCCTCCTGAATGCTAGGATTGAAGATGTGTGTCACCACTGTCTGATCTCTATGACTAACTCTATGGCTGCCCTCTGATCTTCAGGCAAGCTTTATTTCTTAGAGGATAAACAAAATATCACCATAATGGGTAATGCTACACACACGGCTAATGGAGGAGTTGGGGCTTGTATAATACCAAGAGATCCTGAATGTAGGTCTACATATCACAAAGGGGTAGGTGTGAATTATCCAAAGCCTGAGAATACACTGGTGTGTGTGTGTGTGTGTGTGTGTGTGTGTGTGTGTGTGTTATACAAAACTTTCAGGCTCCCAAACAGCTGAGTGTCCTTCCAGCTGGGTGAGCATTAACTCATATGTAAGCTGTGTGTCTATACCCTGATCACCATCCATCATTGCTGCAGATCCCTTCACAAAGATAAACTCTTACTTTCTAGCCTGGAAAGGTGAGCATGGATGGCGCTGCTCCACCTCCCCCCCCCCCCCGGCCCAGCTTCAAGTGGATTTCTTCTACTTAGATTTCCTTACCTGGGTGTAAGGCCAGCACTGTCCTCCCTTGAGTACATGGGTGAAAGTGCCTATTAGAACCTGGACCAGTCAATCCCCTCCCCTCCCTTTGTCTCCTTGGTGATCACTGACATACAGTGATGGCTCCCCTTTGAGCAGCCTGAGACTATCTCTTTATATGCTTGTGTGTGAATTTGTTCCCCCTGAGAAGCTGGTAAGATGGCTCTTAGGGTGGCCCTCCAGCTGCACAGGGACAGGAAGGGCTGTCAGTGGAGTGCTTCTTTGGAGCATCCGTCTTCCAAAAACTTATTTATGCCTCCCAAGTTCAGTTTTGGACAAGGATGGATTTATCTTGCTCATGCGGAGTGTGGTGACAGTATTTAATGAAGAGACATTTCAAGGCTTCTTCTGAACTTGTGGATCCCGAGACAAGAATAATAGCTTTACAAAACCACTTTCTAAAACAAGTTCTGAACCACAATTTACTTAATGAAGAGAGACCAAAGACACAGCGTTGCTGCTCGGCTGCATCTTCTCTTCAACGTGTTTCTGCTTGCACACTTTAGTGAGCTCACAGATTTGGAAGCTAAGCACTTACAGGCTGCAGCAAATTGACTACTATCTATGTAAAATAACCCAGCAGGCTTCTGTTGGAGTTCCAGTACAGGAAGCTCTGCCCTGCATCTATGTGGCTCCCCTTACTGAGGTGTGCTTCTGGTTACCTGGGACTTGGGTTGAATTTTCCTGAGAGTTTATTCATGACAACATGCTGAGTGAGCCCTGAAATAGCATGGCTTCTGGAACAATATGTGTGGGAGATGGTTGACTCATATGTCGATCACTGTGTGATATCCTAAAACAATGTAGCTTCCAGGCTATGTCAGCAAGGAGAGGTTGCTTTGAAAATGTGAGAAGTCCCCCAAGGTGAGATGTAGAAAGGATTCAATATTTCATCTTTCACGTGAGCCTGGCTATCTAGGAGTTTGAGAGTCTTGTCATGGACCTCAGCCATGCCTCTTGGATCCCAGCTCACTTCCAAGACTCAGAGGAAGTATGACTCTGAGCTTGGGGGTGGGGCTCAGGTTGTAGTATCTGGCCTTGTATCTGACAGCTTCCTAGAATATCATCTTCATTTTCTCATATGCCCATCTTAATTTCCCATTGGTAAACCCCTGAGCATATACTACCTGCAGCCTGGGTAATTAATGGTGAATTCAGGTTGCTTTGGAGCAGACCTTGTAATAAGAGATGTTACCAGAAGGTCTCTGGGCTGGATTTCTAGCATTGTCATTGTTAATTAGGTGAGTTGAAGTGAGGCCATTTGGAAATGAAAACACATTGCTCTGACTTTGAGGCCCACTGGATCCCATTAATGTTCTCTTTCCACCACCTGCAGATATGTGCAAATGATGTCTTGGGATTTTAGGCTCTGATTTGCATGTAGAATTATGACTTTGTTTCTAGACAAGGAGTACCCAGGAGTGGTGCCTCTTTCTGTATTTTGCTGGGCTCAATTGAATCTGGCATGCTCACTGTCTGAAAAAGATGAGAAGCAGATCCACAGTACTGACACAGCTGCATTGTGAGTGAGGATGCTGCTGGTGTAATGTACCTGGCCATGTGTCTCTACTTGAAAAATCCCCCTTCTCTTTGCCAACTTCTCAAGCACCTTTTTTTTAAGATCATTTATTCACTGGCTTCTGACATGTATCAATTTACCTGTCTGGCCTGTGTGTGGATCATCTCTATGGAGAACAAGAATTCCATTTTAGCCTTAAATTTCTAGAAGTAAGCATTGGTACAAGGTAGACAAGATAGCATTTCCCCAAAGATGTCTGTCTTAACTCCCCAGAATGTAAATCTGTGATCTCTTCAGGACCAATGTCATCATCAGAGAGAGAGAGAGAGAGAGAGAGAGAGAGAGAGAGAGAGAGAGAGAGAGAGAGAGAGAACAGGAGAAAGGGTGATTGAACTGGCAGGAATTTCAGGCCAGAGTGAAGAACTGTGAAGACAGAAGAGGCCTAGAGGCTAGGGTTCACCTAGAGAGCCACACCATGAAGATGCGGGAGAAGACAGTGACTAGGACATTCGCTAGAAGACATGAAGACAAGGAAACAGAGTCTCCCCAGAACCCACATGAAGAGCCAGTCTTGCTGACACTTTGGTTTCAGAGTTCTGAACTTAATAACTCAAAGGAAATAATGTTTTGCACCACTGAAGCTGTGGTTGCTTGTCACAGCTACAATGGGACATTAGTCTATAACCTTGCGCTTTCCAAGTTCCAAGTGCTTATTGTGTGAAATGATAGAATGTAGGCTTGGAAGCCCAGACATGTGTCTTTGTGTGCTTGTGCATGAAATCAATTTTCATGAGTGCTGATCTTTCTTCCTGAAGTGCTTCTGCCCCATTCCACTCAAACAAGCTTGCTGTCTCATGAAGCTTAATAGTCACCTGCCTGGGATAGTTTTAGTTAAAAACAGTCTTTGACAATCCCAGCACTGAACAAAATACCCATTAAAAGGAAACTTAAAGAATCCTTTCATGAAGTTTTCACGATGTGTTTAAAGTAAACTATTTGAGTGTGTCACTCTGTTATCTGTTTCTGAGATGCTGGGAGAGGTACGGAATAAGAAGAGCAGAGGGGTGGGGATGGAGCAGGGGTGGGGGCTCTGATCTTTGAAGGCACCATTTTTCTGAACTCTGCAATTCCCTATGGAACACATGTATACCTTTGGCTTGAAAGGATTCTTTGACTTTGTTTTATGTTTCTTTGTGTTTTGTGTCTCAGCATGTCCTTTACTTACGCTCGGCATGCTGCTCTCATTTTGACAAACTGATGTCAAGCACATCCTCGGGAAGGTGGCAGAGAGGAGCTACCTGGTATGGGGGTGGTCCTGAGAATGCCAAGCTCTCTGTGGTCCAGTCCCTCACTGTCTGTCGAGAGCTGGTTGCCTCTTCTGTAAACAAGGGGACTTGTGAGATCACCCCAGGGACATTCTCCTCAGGTTTCCAGTGATTCTCACAGCCTTGTGAAAGCTAATTCAATGGGACATTTTGATGGAACAGCACTGGTTCTGCTCAGTTGAGATTCCCAGATGCACAGTCCTTGGAGGTGTTCTGGCCTTCCGATGCTTCTCCCGAGAAAACAAGAGCGGCAACAAATCCGTTTGTAAACATGTTAATAAGCTTCCCAAAGACCACTATTCATCATTCTGATTGAAACCTTTTAAATCACATAATTGTGCTCTGTTTTTCTCAGTTACCATAATAAAGTAGCTTTTGGGGCAACAATGATTAACTACACACCTTACGGCACATGATGCTTTTGTCTTTAGGTGGCTGATTGTTTTGGTTTGCATTTATCTTAACTCTGTGTGGAATGGATCTGATGGGAGACTAGCATGGCAATCATTACTTCCTAATTTTGTCTAAAATTAGCAGTGAGGAAGCTCATATTTTGTCTTTAAACATGTTGCTTTCTCCTTTTTGACGTATGCAAAAGCTCACTGCAGTCTTGGTCTTTATTGATCTGTGCTTCAAAATGAGACCTACAGCCATGTAAATACCATATTTTTTAAAAGGCTTAATGTACGACTTCTTTAAAGATTTATGAGATTCTGCAACTAGATTTTATATAAGGAAGTACAGACCCTAAATTTGTTGCCTGTAATAAGATCAGAGGGACTGATTCACTGGCATTTGGCACTTTATAGAAAGTCGATCAGTATAGTTCTCTGACCCCTTGGGAACTTTGGGGCTTGGGCCTTCCATCAACCTCAGATGCACATTACAGGGTAAGATTTCCTGTTGAAATGGCTGAGGAAATGCATAATTCAATAACCATAACTGGAAGCCCTCAGATGACTCTTGTTCTCTAATGTGAACCATACCTCACCCCCATCCCAATTCCCACCTTGAGAATATGCCTTCCAGTTCCATAGGTCAAAGAATTGTTTTGAATTCCTTAATGGTAAGTCATAAAGGGAAAGATGTAGAAATAATTGCTTATGGATTTGAGACAATGCCTATGAAACCATGCTGATCTAAATGAAATAAACAGGTTATGAGATATAAGAATTATCTGCTCTGGCGAGCGTGCAGTAAACATAACTCAGGGGTATGATGGCATCCCCCGTGTGGAGAATAAAACAGAAAGCCAGACAGTGGAAAGGAGGGGCAATAAAGGGCTTTCTTTGTTCTTTGCCATAAAACTGACATTGTATCAGAGCAGAGGATGTGTGTTGAGGATGTAGGTGAAAGATCTGGTGGAGGCTGGGTCATAGATAAGTCTACTCAGCTGAGCACTATACCCAGGGACACACAAACCACATGTACCATAGTCCCTGGAGGCACAGTCACCTGAGTGTTCAGAATGGGCAGAATTTGAACATTAGTTCTAAAGCAATTCTCTCTCTCTCTCTCTCTCTCTCTCTCTCTCTCTCTCTCTCTCTCTCTCTCATCTGTGCATGCATTCTTGAGGTCAACATTAAGTGTCTTTCTCAGTTACTCATCCCTCACCTTTCTACTTGAGACAAGGTCTCTCACTAAACTTGGAGCTCATTGATTCAGCTAGACTGAATGCCCAGCAAGTCCCAAGATCCTCCTGTCTCTGCCTAGCCCCAATACTGGGATAATAAATGCATGTTACCATGCTGGGCTTTTATATGGGAGATCAAATTCATTCCTGCATAATAAACACTACCAACTGAGCCATCTCTCCAGCTTGTAGAGTCCAGTTTCTTCCATGTAGAGAGGGGTAGGGTGGTTCCCTGAAGTGGGATGTCCTGTTCTCTTCCAGGAAATAGAAGGAATCAAATCTTTTATAAGCCACCGTTAAAAATTTTCATAAAATTACATGTGTGAATTTCATCTTTTATAAAAGTAGAGAAAACAAGAATATAGCCATTTAAACCATAAATAAAAAGTATTCATTATCTCTATCTTTCTGTGTGGGTGTGATGGTTAATTAATTGAGAAATGCCTAGGGCATTAGTGTGGTATACCTTAAGGTATGTCTATGTGGGTGTTTCCAGAGATAATTAACTGAGTGAAGACTGGCCCTGAAAGTGACACTGTCCCATAGTGTAGGGTCCTCCACTGAATTAAAAGGAAAAGGAGAAAGCCAGCTGAGTACTAGCATTCCATTTATTTACTGACCCTGACAAGAATAAATCAGAATAAATTCTTCCATATTTGTATTACTTCTATTGGGTATTTTGCCACAGGACTGAGAAAAGTAACTTGTGGTGGAAATGTTCTCTGTATGCTGTAAATAAAGTAACTGGTTTGGCCTATGTGAAGCACCATAAAAGTGGGTGGAGGGTCAGAGGAGAGACAGGTAGAAGGAGGGTGGATTTAGTTAGTCTCCATCTGACCCCCCCCCCCAAGAAGAGCCATGTAAGGAATCCAGGTGAGTCACCAGCCGGGCCACATGGCAGATAGATTACTAGAAATGGGTTGAATTAAGATGAAAGAGCTAGCTAGTAATGTATTTGAGACATAGGCCAAACAGTATGAAATTAATATAAGTGTTTGATTCATTTCTTTTGGGGGAAAAGCTGCCATGGGCAAGGTCCAAACTTCTGGCCCAAAAGGGTCCGGAAATGTTCTACAACAGTAAGTCATACAGCAGGGGAGTGTAGTTTCTCTGTCTTACCTGGCAGGTGGTCCAGACAAATCTCTCCAACTCACAGTCCCACAGCCGATTATAAAATAATTAACTTAGAGGCTTAATATTAGTAATTGCTGGGCCAGTAGTCCAGGCTTATTACTATCTAACTCTTCCACTTAAATTAAGCCACAATTCTTATCTATGTTTAGCCAAGTGGTTTGGTACCTTTTCTCACTGCAGCATTCTCATCTTGCTTCCCCTGTGTCAGGTTGGCATCTGCTTCTCTGCTTTTCCTCTTTGCAGAATTCTCCTAGTCTGGTTGCCCTGCCTCTGCTTCCTGCCTTGCTATTGACTAATCAATGTTTTATTAAACTAACATGAGTAACATATCTTTACAGTGAACAAGAGCATCATTCCACAAGAGAGTGTTCTTGAACTCTCCTCAGATGATGTCCTAATTTTATTTCTGCTATGATAAAATACTTTTGACAGAAATCAACCAATAAGAGAAAAGGGTTTATTTCTTCTTTTAATTCCAGGTTGCAGCCATTATCATGCAGAAGGTAAGGCAGAACTTCAAACAGCTAGCTCCATCACATCTACAGTGAAGACCAGAGAGGAATGAATGTGTGCGTGCTCGCTTGATTGCTTATGCTCAGTTCTATTTCAGTTAGGGATGATGCTGCCCACAGTGGTCCTGGGTTTTCCTGAAACAAACCATAATTAACACAATCTGCTACAGGCCAACCCATGTTTCCAAGGTTGTTTGAATTTGCAGATGTAGAGCTTGTGGGAATGGAGGAATGGCTTCATGCTGATGGCTTTAACTGATATTGTGAAATAGCTCTGTTGAGCTCCATTTTTATCTTTTCACATTAGTCATTTTAGTGGGCTTATATGACATTTACTTCTGGCTTTATGTGCATTTTTTTTCTGATGAACAAACTATATTGGGAAACTTTTCTGTTATTAGCTGCATGAATAACTATATCTAATAATTTGCCTGTTAAATTTGGCCATTTGAAATTCAGGTAGTTATTATTATTGGTCTGTAAGAATTTGTTATATATTCCAGATATGAGTTTAGTTTGGGGCATATGTTTTACAAATTTTTACTCAGTGGTGATTTTCTTTAATGAATCAAAATTCTTAGTATGGATATATCCAAGTAGGCAAGACTTTCTCTCTCTTTATTTTTGACAGAGCCTCCTTTTATTTGGGGACATTTTCCTATCCTAAGTGTCAACAGTGTTCTTGTTGATTGTTTAGTCTCTGGAGTTAGATCTGCAGTAGATATTAAAATGGATTTTGGGTCCAGCATGGAATAAGCACAAAGGCGTATGGTTTTCTGCTCTGTGTGGCTGCTCTGTCGTTCTACCCACCTGCACTGAAGAAGCCTGAAGAAGCAGAGGTACCTTTTGTTACTAAGCATGTTGGCCTTTGTTTTCAGTCTCCATTGCTTGTCTGCTTACCGTTACTCCTGCCTTTTCTTGGCTGCTTATACCATAGTTCTTGAAGTCTGATCTTTAGGGTCTCCTAACGGACTACCTCTGAGACCCCTTGGCTTTTCTAGATCCAGAGCTGAGCTTATGGCAGGGCATGTGCTAAATCTGAAGATCAATTTGGAGAGAACTGACATTTAAAAAATAATGACTTTTCTAATCCATAAACAAGGCTTTCCCTCCCCTACTATGTCTCCTTTGGTTTATGTCAGTAATGCTCTATAATTTTTCATATAAAGGCCTTGCACTTTAAAAAATAAATTTATTTCTAGGTATTGACTGTTTTTGCTGTATTAGACAGTATTTTTCCTAGTTTTTGTTGCTCTCCTCACAAGCAAAATTTCTAAATTTTGTTGACGTCTTATGTTGAACATGTTAATAGAGACCTTTGTAAAACTCCCTTGTTAATTCTTAGCATTTATTTATGAATTATTATGGGCAGTTCTATCGCCTGTAAATCACAGAATTCCTTCCCTCCCTCCCTCCCTTCCTCCCTCCCTCCCTCCCTTCCTCCCTTCCTCCCTCCCTCCCTCCCTCTCTTTCCTCTCCCTCTCCCCTTCTCTTCCTCTTTCCTGCCCATGATTCTGTCCTTTTTCCCTCCCCTCCCCCTTCCTTTTACTTCCTTGTTTATTTCCCTTTCTGGTTCAAGCACAATCTTTCCTGCACGCACCCTGTGTGACAGGGATGATAAAGGGTCCCTGAGCTCACAGGAGTAGTATTCCATTTTTACATCAAGCATGCTATTAGCTGTAGGCTTCTTTAAAACACACACATTTTTTACTATATTTTAGGACACCCTTTCTATTTCAGTTTTTGGAACATTTTAATCATGATGGATAGGTATTGAATGTTATTAATCTCTTGAGATAATCCTGTTTTTGTCTTTTTTTTTCTATTAAAGTGCTCGGTAACATTTATAGGCATTTAAATGTTAGCCCCATGTTTCTGGAACTAGCCCCATCTGGCCATGATCTATTATGCTTTTATCATTCCTAGATTCAAATCACTAATGTTTCCTTAGCATCTTTGTGCTCACAAATGGTGTTTAACTATTATTTTCATTCTTGGTAGTATTTGTGCTGTGTTTTGGAGTCAGGGTCATGTGCTCATAAAATTTACTGTTGAGTGTCCCTTTCTCTTCTCTAAAAGTATATTTTTAGATGGACAATTTTTTTCAAAGGTTTGGGGAAAATGACCAGTGAATCAACTTAGGTCTAGTATTTTTGTACCTCCTCCACCTTTTGTGTATTGTTGGGATAGAATCAGGGGCTTTGTGCCTGCCAATCGTGCATGAACTTGACCATTGAGCAGTTCCTGGCCCTGGAAATTTCTTCATGAGAAAATTTTTATTTATTCAATTTTTATAAAACAGTATGGGGCCAGGGAAATGTATTTTCCTTACATCATTTTCAAAAGCTGTGTTCCTTAGGAATTGTGTTCTTTTTATCCAAGTGACACCTGATATTTCATGCTGTGACTGAGGTTGGTCTCACAGAGTCCCTGAGATGTTAGGGGATGTCCCCTGTCCTTCCTCATGTCAGTTAGTCATAATTGCACAGCTTTTTTTAGTGTCATTATTCATGGTAGAAGGTTGCCTGCCAGTGTTATTGTATGTATTTAAGGCATATAACAGGCTCTGATAGACACATGACTACAAAGAGAGTTCCTTTCAACAAAAAGTGACACAGCTTTTCTCAGCTACATTCTTCACTGGCAGAAACAATGTCACTGATTGGACACCTGTTGCTGAATTTCCCAGCCCTTGACCTACTCATCCTCCTCGACAGGAATTTTATATCCATTGACCCACTTCTCTCTGGCTTCATCCCAGTAGCCACTGCTGTACGACTGTCTATTTCTGCTTGTTTTTTTTTTTTTAACTTTCACTTATTTTACACATAATTATTTCTTTCTGTGTTTATCTTATTTCATGAAGCATAATGTCCCCCAGGTTTATCTGTATTGCTACAAGTTACTGAATATATTTCCTTCACAAGACTAAGTAATATTTCATTTTCTTTCTCCATCACTCACCATGTATCTATCTATCTATCTATCTATCTATCTATCTATCTGTCTGTCTGTCTGTCTGTCTGTCTGTCTGTCTGTCTGTCTGTATCATCTATAAATTATCAACTATCCATCAATCTATCAATTGTTTATATATTATCTATCTGTCTGTCTATTTATCACTTATCCATCACCTATCTGTATCTGCCTGTCTATCTATAATCTCTAGCTATCATGTATCTTTATCACCCACATTCTCTAATTCTTCTTTTTCTGATGCAACACTTGGGTGGTTTTCGATTTTTGGCTGCTGAACATAGCTCCTCAATGAACATAGAAGCAGCTCAGATGTCTACACAGGGTATGGTTTTGTTTCCTGTGAGTGATTGTTTGGTTTTATGGTAATTGCCCATAATGCATGTGCCAATTTACATTTCCATCAATGGTGTGCAGGTCCTGAGGCTACATACACTCCTATACGCGGACCCCCAAGGGCACTGAATCCATGCCTCTTACAGAGAGCTGTTTTAACTCCTTTGTGGAGAAGTTGTTGGTATAGATAACAAACTCACTATGAACTCCTGTGTTCTGACTGCAGTGGGACCGTCAGAGCAGTCTATGTCATTATGTTCTCTGGCCACTATATCTATTCTGTTTTCCCTGCAGTAGCTGTCTCACATCTCTTTGCTTCTTTTCAGATTTGACAGTTCCCACCTCTCAACTGCAGCCCAGTCACCATCCTACTCTGAGAGAAACAGAAGCTGCTACCGAGTTCCCTCTCTCCCCCACCAAACCAACCTGTACCTCACAAAGCTCCTGTCTTTCAAGTTTGTGTGGACCCTGGAGGTACTTCCTGCCATCTGAGCTGGGTCCTATTGATGTTTGGCTTCTGGTTGCACTGGTGAGAGTATTGTTCTTTCTTCTACAGCCTCAGTGGCTCCTACTTTCCTAGGTCCTTGCTCTGAGCTGGTGACCATGCTTAAGCAGAGGCCAGTGCTGTGGGAAATGCTCAGATTCTACTTTCAACTGATCTCATGTTTCTCTGTTACTGCAAAGCATCATTTTTCCTTAAAAAATTGTTGTATTTTATGCATATGGGTGTTGCGGGGTGTTCTATCTGGGCACCCCTTGGGGAAAGGGGTGAAAAGGTCCAGAGTCTGTAGCAGACTCAGAGAGTCAGGTGAAAACAGATACAGACTTGTTTAAAACAAATGGCAGACCCGCAGATACATTTATTGTGGATATGGAGCAAACCTGTATACCCCCTCCCAATTTCCTATTGGCAGATGGAGAATCCCCTAGCTCTGTTATCTTTCTGTCATTGGCCTCCAGCATCATGATGATCATACATCACCAATCACCAGGCACAGTGGCAGACTCCAAGCTGGCTCAGCAGGAAGCAGCATGCCTAGACACATTACCCAGAACAGGGCAACCTCGTTAGGCTAGTTGGCTGCATTCCCCCCACATATGGGAGTTTTGCCTGTGTGTATGTGTGTGTACCACCTGATTGCTTGTGGAGGCTAAAAGAGAACACCAGATCCCCTAGAACTGGAATTTCACATGGGTATTAGCCATCATGTGGGTGCTGGGAATCAAATCCTAGTCCTCTGAAAGAGCAGACCCTTGGGGCTGGAGAGATGGCTCAGAGGTTAAGAGCACTGACTGTTCTTCCAGAGGTCCTGAGTTCAATTCCCAGCAACCACATGGTGGTTCATAATAATCTATAATGAGATCTGGTACCATCTTCTGTACACTATATACATAATAAATAAGTAATAAATAAATAGATAGATAAATATTAAAAAATTCTCTGTGACTACCAAGGAAGAAATAAAGCTTCTTCTTCTTTTTTTATTTTTTATTTTTTTTAAAAAGAAAGAGCAGACCCTTAAGTGATGAGGGGTCTCTCCAGCCCATATTTTTCTTTTGAAACGGGTCTCATATAGCCCAGGATTGCATCATCTCACTGTGCAGCTGAGGATAACCTTGAACTTCTGATCCTCTTGCCACTTCTCCTGAGTGCTGAGATTACAGCCATTTACCACTATGCTCAGTTTACTTTGTATTGAGCATTGAACCCAGGGCTTTTTGTATGCTGGACAATAAACCAACCAAGCAACATCCCCAGCCCCATCACTGATATGTTTCTGTGCTCTTTTGCTTTACCCCCCAACATGTCTTTGAGCATCTCTGCTCACTCCAGCTATTATTCTTCTTGCAGTCATAGTATCCAGGAAATACACATCTGTCTTGGTTAGGGTTTTATTGTTTTGAAGAGATACCATGACTGTGGCAACTCTTATAGAGGGAAATATTTAACTGGGGCTGGCTTACAGTGTAGAGGTTTACTCCATTATCATCATGGTGGGAAGCATGATAGAGAGCAGGCAGACGAGGTTCTACATCTGGATCTGTAGGCAGCAGAAAGTGACAGTGACATACTGGCCAGGCTTGAGCTTCAAAGACCTCAAAGCCCACCCCCTAGAGATGTGAGTTCTCCAGCAAAGCCACACCTACTCAACAAGGCCTATGGCGGCCATTTTTTTAAACCACCACAGCAACCTCTTGGAGGGCTGTCTGAGGCTCAGTGTCTTCAGTGGCAGTGCTGAAGTAACACAGCGCATTGCAGGTGAAGTCACTAGCTTCTCCCTTAGCTGTGGGGTGGTGTCCTCACTGGCTCAATCTTATCACAGGGCTGCCGAGTTTCCAGCAAGGGACCATGCCTTGTCAGCTGTGTTCTCCCTGGTCCCCATTGGCCTCCACTCTCACAGGACTGTGTGGCACTTGCTCTCCCTTGGCCCTTGTGTTTACAGTAGTCTCTGTGGCGCTCTGTCTGATCTCTCCCTTGGCTGCAGCTGGTGGCTTCTCCATTCCTTGTGGGCTCTCTCAGCTCTCCTGCCTGCAGTTCTTGGCTGTTCTATGGGTAGCACAAACTTTACCAATACCCATGTATCTGCCTGTTGTGCATCCTACAGGTGATTGAATCTCTCTGTATGTCCCTGTGCAGAGAGTTGTTGTAACCCGGAAGACCAAGCATGTTTGGCCTCTAGAGGTCAGCCAGCAAGGCCATAGCAGTATGACCTGGAGCTTTGCCAGTGTTTGGGGACTTGCAGATCCATCTGCTTTGATTTTTTTTTTTTTAAATGTATCTACACATTCTGACAGGGGCAGATCTGAATGAGCGATGTTTGCAGCTGCTGACAATGTTGGGATAGGAGGGGATTCCTACCATTTAGGGGAATATATTCTCTCTATCTCTTGAACACCAGGTCTCTCTCTCCACTGCCCTTTCTCTCTGCATCTATTGCTTCTTTTTTCACCATGTTGGAAAAGGACTTGGGATTTTAGATCCCCAGGGGAGACATTTGCTACCCATTCTTGAGAACATATCCAGGGCACCTGCAAGCCAGGGCTGGTGCTTAGCTGAAGTGATGCTGAACCCAAGCCAAGTTAGACTTTCTTTCATATTTACCTTGTCCTGCTGAGGTCCTGTATGAGAGGTCTTGTGATACTCCTGTGAGGGAGGTTGAGGGAGTGGGCTCCCCAGGTACCATCTTCCCTTGGGAGTCAAGCATTCACATGCTTATAATTCAGGGCAGAGCTCCTGGCCTATTGAGTGTGGGCCTGGGCCAGCACCTGTACGTTTTTTTTAGTGTCTGAGAGCTTTGTTTGTGTTCAAAGCACAGGGCCTCATTCCTAAGGTAAAGGAGACTTGCAAGCCAGAAAGGCAGGCACCTCTGCCAGTCAGGCAGCCCCATCCAACCTCCGGAATGCCCTTTGTGTTACAAATGTTTTCCCTGGGCCCATTAGAGCATTTGAGCTGTTAAGGGCAACACTGTGGCCTTGACCTTGCTGAGGTCTGGGCCTTTTCGATTTCACTGAGCATACAGCAGCGTCTTTGAAATCCCCTCATTAGCAGCTTTGCCGGAGTCCAAGAGGGTAGGGAGGGGCTCAGTTCTCTGCTGGAGAGGTAGGGTCCTCTGATAGTAGGGAGCTTCTGAACAAGCTCCCTCTGCTCCAGAAACTTCCAGAACTCTTCACTGTTATCTACCAGGATGGCTAGGTGGAGCCCCTTTGTGAATATGGTGCTGTTCACAAACGGTTCACACTACTGTTTTAGTGACAAGTGTTATTCCAGCTTGTGGGACCTTGTTCTTTTGGGAGTTGGTGTTCAGGGTGTTCTTGGTTGCTGAGAGTTAGATCATCAAAGACAAGAGGACACAGTCATTGGACACTGACAATGGAGGCATTGCCACTGTCATCTGTCCTGATTTGCTCTTCATTGCTGTGACAAACACATGACCAAAAACAGCTTGGGGAAGAAAAGACTCTACTTCAGCTTATAGGTCCCAGTCCATCACTGAAGGAAGCCAGGGCAGGAACCGAAGAAGAGGCTGTGGACAATGCTGCTGACTGGTTTGCTCAGTTACTCTTTGTTATGTACCTCAGGTCCACTTGCCAAGGGATGATGGAACTACCTGCAGTGGGCGGGGACCTCCTTCACTAATTAGCAATTAAGAAAGTGCCTCACAGACATGTCCATGAGCTGGTCTGATGGAGGCTGTTCCTCAACTGAAATTTCTTCTTCCCAGGTGACTCTATTTTGTATTAAGTTGACAAAAACCTAACCAGCACATCCTGCATCCTCCAGGTTACCTCTGGTGTCACCTGCAGTTTTAGGGGAGCAGTTCTGTGACAACCAACACCTGCTTTGTGCTGACTGTGCCTTCCTTAAGCATATGCTTTAGAGCCTTGCACTTTTGGATCCTGAGGACATCTGGATGCTCTGAAGGTCAGCAGGGAGCATCTGGAAGAGAAGGCAAATGATGGATAGGTATTAGAGCCATTTGTCTCCCAGATAGATATTTCCAAGAGCTTTGAGGGAATTTTGTCAGATCACATAAAATGCCCCCTATTTTTTCCTATATCTGTGTCACTCCTACTCCTTTGCTGCCTTCTGCCTCCTAAGTGCATCTTCCTGGGACTTGTTTGGAGGAATCTGAAGTAGCATACAGGCTTGTGAAAATGCTCTGGTGGAATAAACTTGTCTAGCCTGATGGTTTTAGGTTTAATTGCATAAACCTAGAATCGTCCAGGAAGAGATGATTGGTAAGGGGCTATCTAGATAATGCTGGCCTATGGGCATGCTTGCAAAATATTTTCTTTGCCTAGTTGACTGAGGGAGGCAAATCTGCCCACTAGGGGTAGCACCATTACTTAGGCTTAGGTCCTGGAGTCTTTAAACATAGAGAGGGTCTGAGCACAAGTAAGCACATGTCCTGATTAGTTTTTTTTTTTTTTCTTTTTATGTTTTCAACTTGACGTAAGAGTCATTTGAAAAGAAGAAACGTAATGGAGAAAATACTTTCAACCAGATGGGCCTGTAGGGCATTTTCTTGATTAATGGTTGATGTGAAAAGGCCTATTTCACTGTGGTCTGCACTACTCCTGAACAGGTATTCCTGAGTTGTATAAGAAAGCAGACTGAGCAAGCCACAAGGATAAAGCAGTATTCCTCCATGGTCTATGTATCCATTCCTGCCTCCTATTTCCTGAATTCTGTTCCTGCCATGACATCCATCAGCAATAGAATAAGACCTGAGTAGTGTAAGCTGAAATAAATCCTTTCCTTCCCTGGTTGATTTTGGTTGTGATATTTTACCACAGCACTGAAACTCTAAACAAGATAACATGGATACATTTATTTCTCTCTTCTCTTAATCATGAATGTTATGTGACTAGCTGTTTCTGCCGTTGTGACTTTCCTGCCACAATGGACTATAACCCGGAATTGTGAGCTAAAATATAAATTCCCTGTTACCAGGATATTTTATCACACAGCAACAGAAATGAAACAGGAAGCCAGCTGCCTTGGAAAATAGTAAAGCTTTGGGTGATGAATTCCACATTCTAAATTTGGTAGGATGTGGTCAGGCAAGAAGGTCCTTACGGGGAGGGATGTTCCAGGTTCTGTTCACATGCACCACTGGTGAAGAGGCCCCTGTCTATTGTCATTGCTGATCCTCAGGAACCAAGATGTTTGAAGTTTCTATTACTCTCTAGAAAGAAGGTCCCTGGATTGAGGAAACCTCAGACAAGCTGTTTTGTTTTCTTTTGTTAGCTTGTTTTTGTTGTTTCGAGTCCCCTTGCCCATGTTATCAAGGAATGGCCAGAGAGTTGAATCTCCTCAAAACTAGACTATATTCCCACTGCCATTGTTCATAAGAGCAGAAAGGGCAGCTCTAAAAGGCTCACTTAATGTCTCTGACTCCATTCCATGTGGCCATCTCTAGCCTGGGTCTTAAGGCTAGCCAACCCATGGTTCCATGGACACTGTCCTCCTGGTGCTTCTTGCTCTCTCTCACATGAAGTTGAAGCCTCCTCCCAAGAAGCTTAGTGACAGAACACCATGTGAGCTTCAGCACAATTTTTGATAATATTATCTCAGCAGGGCTCCACGCTGAGGTTTTGTGCACAGACTAGCAAGAGAACAAACAATGCTAAGCTTTCAGATGCTGCTGGGAATACCCAGAGGTTTGTTGCCTGAAGATTTTATGTGCTTACATGGTAAAGAAAAGCAAAACAAACAATTTGTAATTAGTGACAAAATCAAACCAAATACCTCTATGCTAGGGCGGTAGTCTCTGGTGGGACAGCTTTCTAGAGAGTTCATGTGAACACTTAGCAAAATAGACTCAAGGCTTTGTACTTGACACCTGATGCCAGATGCAGTGGTCAGGGGCTGAGATAGTTTTAATTGTCATCTCGACACAATGTAGAATCACACAGGAAGAGTCTCAATGACTTGATTGTCCTAACTGGTGTGGGAAGACCCAGTCTGGAAGTGGGTGACACCATTCCTGGATGTGGGGTCCTGAGTTATGTAAGAATAGAGAAAGCTGAGCATTACACATGCATGCATTTGTGTTTGCTCTGAAGATGTGATCTGACTGGCTGTCAAGCTCCCTGTACTGTGACTTCCATGCAGTGGTGGATCATAGCCTAGACTTATGAGCTAACAAAACCCTTTCTCATTTCTAGTTACTTCTTATCAGGATGTTTTATCACAGACACCATCTAGGATAAAGGTCAACCACTTTAGATAGATGAGGATTCCAGGTGGGACTAAGGGACCCAGGGATTGCCATAACCAAGTGTTTACAGTGGTGGCTGCTGATACTGACCTCTGAACTGAGTTGCCACTTGAGATGGTAGAGAACTTTCTAGAAAGTTGCTTAGTGATCTTGGCAAAGACTATGACACTCCTAGAGTATTAGGAATGAGCACTGTCCTAATTAGCATTAGAAAAGTTGTCAACGTTGCACAGCCTAGAACCACAGGAAAGAGTCTCAGTTGAGTAATTGTCTTTATCAGATTATGTGAGGGATTATTTTGACCTTCATAATTGATGTGGGTGGGTCTATTCCACTGAGAGGCACCATCACCTGGGCAGGTGGTTCTAGGCTGTATAAGGAAACTAGCCGACTTTGAGCCTGACTGAGTCAGAGAGCAAGCCAACAAATATTATTCCTCCATGGTTCCTGACTACAGGTTTCTGTTCTGACATTTCTCAGTGATGGGATGTGACCTGGAAGCATCCATTGCTCTCCTCTGTTGCTATGGGTTAGAATGTTTTAACACAACAATTGGGACAGGAACCAATAAAGGCCTCAGCTGGGAATGGGTCCATCTTTACAGGCAGCTTCTCTCTGTCTGATGAAGCCCAAGGAAAGCAGAGCTACGCCACTGTCGCTCTACATGTTTTATGAAAGTGCCTCAGTTTTGTGGCTCTGTAATTTGTGCAACCTAATTGGATGTTATTCTTTTAATTGTGAATAAAAAACCTTGCAAATGATTTTCTCTCTGGAGATGCTCCCTCATAAGGGAGAATTTAAGACATCTCTTGAGATGTAAAACTTTTTTGTTGTTTTTAGACAAGAGTATTAGTTTTCCATTTTATGCCATAAAACCTTTGTGTATGAGCTCAACAGGACCACATATCTCTCCCAAGGATGTTTAAATGCTGTTTAATTAGATAACTGTTAAGTTACTGTTCCTAAGGTAACATATAGTGCTCCCCTACCACCACAAGCACACTAGCATGCAATGGTTGAAAGATGTTAAGGGTATCAATTTCTTGGCAAATGTCCAGGAAGACACAATTTACACAAGCTGTTTTCACTGTGCTAGAGCCCTGTGAGCCAGGCCGGGGCTATGTGCACTTGGATGGTCCAGCTGGCCAATTCTCCAAATGCCTGGAGGCAGAGAAGGGAATATCTTTGGGTTACTGCCTTATTTTCTTTTGTTTACCATGAAAATCCTTCTCTGTAGTTTCTCGCAATTTCTCTGCTTTCTGAGCTGAGAGGGCACTGCTTGACTCTCATTCCTTTTCTTAACAACAACAACAAAAACTTACAGAAAACAAAATAACACAAACCTAAGACATTTTAAAGTGCAGAGAAATACCTTAAAGTAAGTCTGAAAACAAAATGGGGGGGGGGGTTAAGAAAAAGAGGCCAGGCCAACATTGGAATGCTTTCAGAAAATGAGATGTATTTATACAATGGGAAGTGTGTAGCCTGAAGGATGATGGAAACTATACTATTTGTAACAACATGGATGGAGGTGGAGGATATTACAGCAAGCAAAATAAACTACGGATATAAAGACACACATCACTTACATGAGGAATCTAAGAGTCACTGTGTGGTATTGGATAGCTACAGGCATCTTGTCCAAGGAAGGAGGAAGTGGGAAATTATTAATAAGAAGATACTGCACTGAGTCCTATAAATGTTGTAGTGATTTATTGTATAGCATCACTCCCTGGGGAATACTGTATCATATATGTATAAATTTATTGGGAAGGCAGATCTTATTTTAAGTGTTCTTACTGTAAAAATAATAAATGAAGAGGAGGTGATAAATAATAAATGTGTACAGGAACTCTTTGAAGTGATGGCATGTGTGTGGCCTTGACTTTGGTTTTGTCAGAGGTGCTTCCTCATCTCCTTTGTGTATGACAAGCATGGATGGTGTGTCAGCCATACCTCAAAAGAGCACCCACAAAACAGAGAAGAGACTAGATGGAAAGTTCCTAGGAATCATCCTTCAAAACCACCATTGATAACTTAGCTTGGTGCATGCCAAGCGGATGAATTGTCAAGGCCAGCACTGAGGCACAGGCAGGAGGGGATGTCTCCTTGAAGCTGGAGCTGCTTAGCTATGTCAAGGGACTCTTACTGATGCTTGTCTTCCCAGGCCTGAGAAAGGAGTATGCCCCTCCCAGCCTACCCATCCTGACCCAGAGCAGCCTGGGATGAGGTTGAGAGCAGGCAAAGATTGCTCTCTGATTCTCATAGAGCAGCATGCAGACTCTGGGGCAGCTTCTCTCTGTATCCATCACTGGGAGTTTGTGGGGCACTTCCTCTCCTTTCTCCATCCACCGGCCCCATCTAATTCAATCCCCCAGAAACAAAGTGGTGGAGATTGCTGTGTCTTATGGATTCTTGTGGAGCACCCCAGTTCAAGGTGTACCAGGTGTGACATCTGTCTTTGTGCCCTCTAGTGCCTGCCAAGTCCTGGCTCCTGTTTTGTTACTTGTGTGGAGAAGTTGATGTTCTTGGCAGGGCAAATGCATTCTAACTGTGCAACCAGCTCAGTCAGTAGAGTTTGCATTTCCATTGTGGCCCAGAGAGACTCTCGAAGAGGCAGCATCCCCTCTGCACATCTCTCTCTAATCCCAAGCACATTATTCTCACAACTACTCATGCTCTGAGTCTGTGCAATGAGATGAATCTCTTCCCTCAGTCAGTAGGAGATGCATATGTAGCTCCATGCATGGAAGAAGGTCATCTCCAGCAAGGGATTCTCTCAGATGAATTCCCCACAACACTGTTTAAAAAACAAGGTAACTGCCCAAGCGTCAGGGCCTGAAGCTGAGTGATTCCATTTTAACAAATGGATCCAGTTAACGCCAGACATGGAAACAGAGACTAATGGAAGTTGGAAACATCGACCTTCCAGCCTAGAGAAGCCTTCTTTAGAACTATTGATTCTGTTTTGTTTCTTAGCCCTTCACCCTTTTCCGTGGAAATGGCTCTTGGCTTTTGGTAGGTTAGATATGTTTTTCCTTTCTTGGGCTATTTGAAGCCTCTGACACATGTCGGAGGTGTCTCAGGATTGTTTTGTGCCATGACCTGCAATGTTTTGGAAATGACCTGACTGGGAATAAGGGAAGGAAGAGACATGTACTAGAAAAGACAGAATGGGGTGGGCAGTGTTCTCTAATAGATATACCAGCAGCCCGGAAACTCAGCAAATTTAGTGCTGGAAGAGGAGGCAAGCTTATTATATACAGCTAAACTAGAACAATAGGCAGGCTAGCTAATCTTAGGAGGTCTCTATAGGACAGTGGTTCCGAACCTGTGGCTTGTGACTCTCTAATGACTCTTTCACAAGGGTTGCATATCAGATATGTTGCATGTCAGATATTTACATTGCAATTTATAAGAGTAGCAAAATTATAGTTATGAAGTAACCATGAAACTGAGTTTTTGATTGGGGGGTCACAACAACATGAGAAACAGTATTAAAGGGTCTCAGTGCTGGCAAGGTTGGGAACCACTGCTTTAGGGGAACAATTTCAGGCTGCAGCCATTGGGGAGGAGAAAGCTGTGGTTGATAGATTCTGCAATATTGTTAACATCTACCATTCTACCAGGGAAAAGCCTTGCCATTACACTGAACCTGACCAGGAGGAGGGCTTGCTGTTGCCATTGGTTTGAGATGTTGGCATGTTTGACATGGCCATGCTCATGTCAATAATACACACCAATTTATGACTTTTCCTACACTTGCTTTCTGTTTGTAAATATGCATAGGAGCGATGGACACAGGCTTTTGTGCACCCTGCCAGACCAGTTCTCCAGCACCACTTCCTGACACTCCCCAAAACTCTTTCACCTCAATCTTCAATGTAAAAATAAATAAACCTAAAGACCAGCAAACAAACGAAATCCCTGGCTCACTCAGTTGAATCCCCAGTGTGAAGGTTAGTGCTAATACCAATTCCTCCAAGATCTTGCTGCTGGCACTTCCTCTTCAGGAGCTAAATAGACTCTTTTTTTTCATTAAGTGGCTTTGGTCAGTATTTTATTTCAGTAACAGAAACAACTAAGACACCTAGCTTAACTGAGTCAAAACAATAACAACAGAATCCTTTCCAAACTGAACTGCCTTTTAAATAAAAACAACCCACATCCCTCTACATGAGTCTCACTTCTGGAGACTTGTCCAGACATCTCGCTTATACCCATCTTATCTCTCCCTCATTAGTACTTGAAGGATGAAGTCAATATATCAGTGTGTGATACATTTGTGTGTGGTGATATTTTGTGTATCTTAGCTACAAAATTAGTCATAAAGTTCAGTCTGTAGTATCAAACACCTTTAATCTTAGCGCTGGGAGGCAGAGGCAGATGAATCTCTGTGAGTTTAGGCCACACTGGGCTACACAAGATTAATTCAGTCTAAAAGAGAAGCAGAGCCAGGCAGTGGTGGCGCACATCTTTAATTCCAGCACCTGGGATCCCATCCCTCTACTCCCAGTACTTGGGAAGCACACACTTCTTTAATCCCAGCACAAATAAGGTGAGACAGTAAGTAATATGGCTGGGCAGAGAAAGGAATATAAGGTGGGAAGAGTCAGGAATTCGCCTCTTCACCTTGAGCTTTCTTCCACCTTTTACGTTTGGCAGAGGACATGAGGATTTGTGGAGACAGGATCTACCCCTTTTAGCCTGAGGATTCAGTAGTGGTGAGAAGTAGCTGTAGCTAGTTTTTCTCTGATCTTTTTGTATTTACCCCAATATCTGGCTCCAGGTTTTTATTATAACACCAAATAGAGTTTGTGCAACATTTATGTCTCACTTTTTTCTGGCCCATTGGTCATTGCATACACAACTTGCTGCCAGCCACTTCCTAGCTTCCTTACTAGGAACTGCTGCATTGGGGGTACCATGGATTGTATGTAAGGAAATGTCTACATTATTGTTTTCAGGCTCTTCTGAGAATAGAAACCATTGTTTGGAAGTCCAGGGCAGGTGATGTGTGTGCTGCTCTGCTGTACAGCTTCTCTACCCAGATCTTGTCTGATATTGTGCTCCTGATTAGATTTTCATTTCGGGGCTGCAGTGAGGGTAGGCAGCAGGACAGATGTCAGTTAGGGAGTGTCAAAAATACTGGAAGAGCTGGTGTTGGCTTAATGCAGAAGCAGGCCTTACGTCATTCAGAGGTGGAAGGCCTGGAGAGCTGGCAGAGTTACCCTGGCTAGGATTTGGTGCTGTTTGATGTGCGGGTCATGGGGTGAAAAGGACATGGGATTGGGTTGTCTGGGGGAGGGTTGGGCAGCAGGTACAGGTGTGTTGCTGGTTAGACAGGAGGCTAAGGGGCCAGCAGGACCTGTGGACTTGGATGGGGTCACTGTACTGCAGCTGGGCTTGTGACTGGAGGTTGTAAGAGAGGAGTGAAGGCAGAAGCAGACTGTCTCCATTGCTTTTCTTCCTTCCTTTCTTTCTTTCTTCCTTCTTTCCTTCCTTTCTTCCTTCCCATTGTGTGACTTTTCCCAGGGAGATATGAACAAATACATATTGACCTCAGATAAGTCTCTGCCTGACAGAAGACAGGATCCCACCAAATATAACTTGGTGAATTAGTTCATTCATTGGGGTTGTTACATGGGTGCTCATAAAGCATGGGTGACTCATACCACATCACCAGTACTCAGACCCTCGTGGGTGATGACTTACCAAAGCTGCACCCTTGGGGTTTCCTGCTCAATTTGCAGGCATCTCCACTGAAGAGTCTCTTCTCCCCAGCAATTTTTATTGCTTATATAACCTCCAAGAGGGTCTTGTGAACTTTGTAATTTTTTTTGAGTTTCATGAGTTCTCACCATTTGTGTCTTTCTCCAAGAGAAAAATGTTTGCTTTGGGAGAAAACAGCTGTGCACTTCTTACTTGAATTTCCTCCTGTTTTTACTAGACATGAGATCATTGGTTTGAGATTTCCTTCTGTTTCAATCTAAGAACTCACTGTTAAAACTCTTCATGTGAACATTACCTTAGCAGCATTCAACAATCAATATGTTGTGTTTTTGGTTTTGTTCAATTAAACATAGTTTGTGATTACCCTTGTGATTTCCCCTTTGGCTCATGGGTTATCTACAGTGTGCTGTTTAATTTGGCATTTGGACATTTTTCAGATATGTTTATTTTACTGATTTATACTTTAATTCTGTTTGGGTCAGAGAATACATGGCATATGTCTTTAATTTTCTTACATGACTGGATATTTGTTTTTAGTCTGAATGTGGCCTGTCTTCATGAGTATTTCTTTTTATTCTTGAAAGAGTCCTACACTCTTACTATGGAAGACATGTCTTTTAAAGGCCAATAAGATCAAGTTGGCTAATGGTGAGATGTAGAGAGTCCATGTCCTTGTTGACATGGCGTCTGTTTGTGTTTTTGCTTGTTAGAAAGAAGGTACCACTCTGTAGTTTAGGCTGCCCTAAAATGTTTATTTAACCCATACTGGCCTCAAAATCCAGGTAATCTTAATACCTCAGCTTCCCAAATATTGGGATCACAGGGATAAGACACTGTGTGTGACAATTTGTGTCTTCCATGACCCAAAGGACTGCTGACATCGCCAACATGTTTTGGGGGATTACTGGTTTTTCTTTTTAGTCTTCTTCTTGGCTTTGCTTATTTGAAGCTCTGTGATATATGGGTAAAGATTGAGGACTGTTGTCTTTTGGGTGAGCTGGCCCTCTGTCCACACTGTACCCTTCTCCTTCCCTGGTGGTATTCTCTTTCCAAATTCTGGTTCTGCCTCTATGTGACCATTCCAGATTCCTTCTTTGGATTGCTTTTTTTCTCCCACTGTTTTACTCTTCAGCATATGCATGTAAGCATCTTTATATTAAACTGGAGATCTCATAGACTGCATTGTTTTGGTAAGGCTTTTTATACAATTTGATTGTCTTTGAATTGTTTTTAGGCCACTTTCTAGGCTGACGAGATGGTTTAGTGGTTAAGAGTGTGTATTGCTCTTGGAGAAGCCTATATTCAGTTCTTAGCACTCCTGTTAGGTGGCCTACAATTGCCTGTATCTCCAGCTATAGGGCTATCGGGGACATTTGGATTTTCTGTTTTGTTTTGTTTTAGTCTTTTACTCCTCTATTACTTTTGGGGGAAGCCTGCCACCTAGCTCCCAGATGAGTCAACAGAGTCTTATTTTTTTCTTATGAATGCTTGACCTTAGCTTGAATTGTTTCTAGCCAGCTTTTCTTAATTTAAATTATCCTGTCTACCTTTTACCTCAGGGTTATCTTTCTCTCTTTTATATCCCTTTCTTTACTTCTTACTCCATGTCGCAGTGTACCAGGGTGGCTGGGTGATGTCCTCCTTTCCTTCTTCTTCTTCCCCTCCTCCATCTCCTTCCAGATTTCTCCTTCTGTTTATTCTCTCTGCCTGCCAGCCCCGCCTATCCTTTCTCCTGCCTTTCTATTGGCCATTCAGCTCTTTATTAGACCAATCAGGTGCTTTAGACATAGTAACACAGTTTTACAGAGTTAAACAAACACAACATAAAAGAATGTAACACATCTTAAAATGATATTCTACAACCTACTTACATGCACATACACACAACATACACTCGTACACATAATTAAAAGTAAAGCAATCATTTGAAAAGAGCATTTGTCTGTAGTCTAATTATCATGCAGAACTTTCAACATTCTCAATCAGTTGGTTGGATTTAATTGCAGCACACTGTTTCCTTGAAGACTTCTCTATTTCCTCACAAAACCCCTGCTGTCTTCCCTCCCAATTTCTCAATGTACTCTAGACTATGGACTACCCATATTCTGCTGTCAACATGACTGTGTGTGGCCTTTGTCTCCCCATTGGACTGCAGGTCTTCCAGCCTGGAGGCTTTGCTGTAGTGTCTGCTGGGTCACCAGCGGAAGGGAGGTCTACAGAAGTTTCCTTCCTAAGAAGAGTGGCTTCATTCTGAATTCCTCACTCAGTGCAGATGTCAATCAAAGGGGGGGGGGCGGCATGGCAATCACAGATTTCTGGTGCTGCTGCTTTCTGTTCTCATTAGCCCTAAAGTATCTGGATTACTTTCCTCATGAAGGTGACAAATACCTTACCAAAGCTGATTCAGGAAGAGATGGTTTATTTGACTGCATCCTAAAAGGTTGAAAGTGCTGCTACCAGAAATCACAAGGAAGGCCTGTGAAGCTCTAGTTTGGGGGGCAAAAGTGTGAGGTGGCTGGTCACATCACATCTGAACTCAGGAGGCAGAGATATGAACCCTGGCACTGGTTTTTGGCAATGTCCAGTATTGTTCCAGGAATGGACCTGACTAGGGCAGCAAGGGAATAAAGGCAAGGCAGATAGATGAACACAAAGACAGGAAGCTGGAGTCAGGTGTTCTGGGCTCTTAGATGGAGAAACTGTGGCACCTTGAAAGCACAGCATGTTTATTATATAGATTTGAACAGAAAGGCGAGGTTATTGCAGGCAGCTGAATGAGATGACTCAGTTATTATCCACAGATAAACAAGGAGTCAGGGGCATCCAGATATGCAGCTAGATCGAGGAGACAGGTTTGGCTGATCTTTGTAGGAGACATCTCTGTAAGGTAATAATCTTCTGACTGTAAATATCCAGGGAGAGAAAGTTATGGTGAACATTTTCTGCACACACTATCAGTGTCCATGCTCTGACTCCTGAGGAGTGCCGTTTTCCTCTGAGCCTCAGCCAGGGAAGGCTTTGACATTTCTCCATGGGTCTGAGGCTCTAGAGTCCTTGGCATGATCATGCCTGTGTTAGCATCATGCATTCACTAGGAAGTTCACTCACTCAGGCCTTCCTCCACTCCCTACAGTTTCCTCCTTTTTATTTAGCTCAGGACACAGCCCAGGGGATGCTGTTGCCCACAATTATGGTGGGTCCTCCCTCCTCAGTTGAATACCTCTGGAAATGCCCTCACTGGCATGCCAGAGGTATGTGTCCTGGGCAGTTCTAAATACAGTCAAATTAACAATGAAAATTAACCATCATTGTGCTCTAGAATGTTCATATGAAATGTTTGTGTGCTTTCAAGCCTACTTGGCCCTTTATGGATATTGATGGTCTACAGAAGGGCTTTTCCACAGCCAACTTCTACCTGACTACTGACTTCCCCTCCGATCTCAGTGAGGTGCATCTGTACCAGCTGTAGCTCAAGCAAGTTCTTGACTTTCATGCATCTCACAAAGACTTTTTTTTTATTTCCTGTCTAGAGTGAAGAAACCATTTTCCTATGAGACTCATCCTTGACATCTCCAGAGCATCACGAATCCCTCTTTCCACTACTCAGTACCGAGTCTAGTTCTTTCGTCTGAGTTTTTTTTTTTTTCCTGTTTTCACCCCTATCCTTGACCTTGATCCTCTAAGACTAGAGCAGAGGCCCATGACTAGTATTTCTATCCAACTCCTTCCTTTTCATCCAGGCAGGCCTCCTGCCTCAGAATACTGTCCCCTCCAGTAGACTTGTACTTCCTTCTTGTTCTCCACTCCACCCCCTGAACTCACTTTGGATGATGTAATAGTGAGTTTTCTGTAGCTGTGATGAAACACAAACAGGATGTGGGGTGAGGCTATCATTCCACAAAGCCCATCCCTCAGTGATACAGTTTTTCTAGCCCCACCTCTTGAAGGTTCCACAGTTTTCCCAAACAGCACCACTAACTAGATCCAAGTGTTCAAATCCATGAGCCATGGAGGTCATTGTCACACAAAGGAGAAGTTGTCAGGTTGTTCCTGATCCTGCTTTCTCATTCTTCCCTGGTGACCATCATCTCAGCACTGACACCCCAATGTCATGTTGCTCTGTGTCTTAGGATAGAAACACTGTGTGTCAAGGGCCCTTATCTCTCCATCTTGGCCACTCTAGTACCTGGCCTAAATAGCTGCTTGGCAGATGTTCCCATGAACACTGTCCTCATTATTGGCCTTGGTAGCTAGTCTTCACTGCCAGTGGCAGACAGGCCAGTTTGCCCTTTCATTTCTGCCCTGGATACTGCCCATCTTTAAAATGATGGAGTGAAGAGCAAAGTAGGAACCAAGGTGGTGATGGAGAGATACCTGTGGCCACTCAGAACCCCTTGGCAGTTGTCCTGTGCAGACTTACACTTGACTCCCCACTTGGATGGAGACTGTAAACTAAGAAATGATGAGGGTGCCATCACAGGCCTCAGCTGGGCTACACTTACTTCACAGTACTGTCTCTAAGTTATTTTAGCAGAAATGTTTTCTTCCCTCTCAAGTGTGTCTTTGTGCCAATGTGGTTTGCTTTGCCTTGTTTACCTCTAATTTTCCAGTGCACTTCGGATGCTAGGGAGTCCAGATTCTTCCACATCCTGAAAGAAAATTACCCTGTCAGGTCACATTAAGGACAGTGGAGCATTCTGCCTGAGGGTGACTAAGCCCTGCTGCTGGGCTGACCCACGTGCAGGAAATCACCTCCCACTTCCCAAAGTGCTCTTGATTTCTTGATTTGGCCATTTGTCAGGTTTCTATCATCGATATCCCTGGGGGAACTATCCCTTGGGACAAACAGAAGACTTGAAGGGAATAGACTGTTTATCTAATGCTGGGAAACATGACTAGCTCGTTACAAAATGTAAGACTGGAATTGAAAACCGCTCTTTTTGGATGAAGTCCTGCTTTTGAGACATCGGTTTCTGGGATATAGTGGAAATGCCTGCTTATTGGAAAGTACTTTGAGATGAAGCCTGTCCTGGGGCTTGTTACAGAGACTTAGTGTGGTCATAAAAACTTGGGTCTGCTTGAATATTTAGATTCACATGTCAATGAAAAATATTAATAATCTGATAATAGTTGTAAAATGAGTAAATCTTTTTTTAGGTGACAAGTGTAGCAACAAAGACTTACCTGCATTGGTTTCTGTGTGAATATCTAGCCCAGCTCCTGGAAGGAAACTGTGGCCATTCTTACAGGAAAAGCCCACAGGCAGGTAATGTTTTATTGACATTCTTCCTAGGTTTGAACATTGTATGTAAGTGTATATACAATTGTGTGTACATTCATGGCCTGGGAGGATCCTTAAGCCTGGGGCCTGAGACTGATGGTCTCAAATTTGGTCTTTTCTGGACATTTGGGGAGTCTCATGGACACAAAACTATTTTCACAGGCTCTCCAAATCTGGTGGGATTTGCCCCGGTGCCAAGGACTTTTGTGTTTTGATTAGTGTTATCCATAGGAAGTTCTGGTTTAAAAAGAGGAGGAAGAGCTTCTTTGGCAGTCTCACAGGTGGCTTCTCATCAGGCAGATACATCACCAGTCTGTGAAACACTAAAGGGGAATGTGGGCTGTCATTTATTTCCCTTGGAATTAGTTAATAGAATTCACAGAGGGGCAATGGCTGCTGGGGCTCCTGGAAACTGCAGTGGGACCTGGTGCCTGTCACAGCATCTCTAGGAGATATGGGCCACAAGCCAGCTTTTCACATGCTTCTGAACCCAGTGAGATGGCCTCCCAGCTTCTCCACCTCCTACAGAACTGAGGATAAAGGCAGCTGAGTGACTGCTGTGAAGAGGTGGTTCTCTGGGGAGAGCACCGAGGCCCCTCCAGCTGTTTCCAAGCATGAAGCAGCCTCCCCAAGGAGACAGCGACCTAAATGGGAAGAATTAGGCTGCGTTAAATGACTCATTAAATGTCTCCTTCATAAAAGCAGAAGCATGAGCAGGGATGAGGAGCCAAGTGGGAAACAGCTTGAGAGGTGCTGGGGAAACAGAGCCTGAAGGTATCCATCCTTTTCTGCCAGGCCCCAGTCTCTGTGGAATACTGGCCTGGATAAGCCTGCTGCCTGGCCTAGGAATGTGTGGGCCTTTGTATGTCTTTACTGAATGAGCCCAAAGGAATGCGGTCATGGCCACCAGGTGACAGGTGAATAATGTAAACGCTTATCTAAGCCTGCAGCCTATATCTACCCAACAAGTCCCCTCTCCCACAGTGTTACCTGTTAATTTCCTTCATACAGTCCATGTGGCAAGATTCTTGGTCACCGGTGGCATCTCCCACCATACCAAATAAAAAACTTATTATGTGTAAATTTGGGGAAAACTCAGGTGATCTGGAGCCCTTCCAAGAACAGATCTGTGTCAGTGCGGGTTGAAATAGCACCTGAGGCCTGAATCTTCAGCCTCGTGACAAATTCCGTCTAAGTTTCCAGCTTCTGGTGTTGCATTTTGATAGTTGCAGCCAGATTTGCAAGAGATAGCTAACTTTATTTCCAGTCTTGCAGTGGGCAAAGATCAGGGCAACTTGGGACATAGTCTGATGTCTAGAAAGAGAAAAGTTTTTCTTGAATGACAGGCACAAAATAGATGGAGTAAAGCCAATAGGCGTGTTGCTGGCTGCCATATCAAAATGGTGCTTATCGTATACAGAAGCCAGCAGAGTCTGCAGTGTCCTGAGCTCAGCATGACCTTTGAAAGAAATGTGTCTACAAGGAGTGTTTACAGAGGCAGCAAACAGGGTGATTAATAGGATACTCTTGTTTGGAAGGTTGTATATGTAGTTAAGAGAGTGTCCAGGTTCTTCGTTCAGTGTTGCTCCTGTCTCTCTGGCATGTGCAGATGTGCTTGTGCTTTTACAAGCAGGAGAGGAGGCCAAAGGAAAGAGAGAGCATCCACAGGCTTGGACAAAGTGGGACACATTTGATCCATGCTGAGGCTTCACATCATTAAGAGGGAACAGAAGTGAGTGCTGCAAATGAGAATTCCTGGAAAGAAGCTGTGTTGCTAATGCTGATTAAAGCTTTGGTGACTTCGGAGAGGGTGGGATGTTGCAGGTCCAGAGCCTAAGTACAATTATCTTGTGCTACCTGTAGCCTCTTAAGTAGCTATTTCTTGCCCTGCTCTGTGTTATACCTAACATTCACATGCATTTTAATGTAACAGTAGATAAATAGAGCTTATCATAGGTAGCTGGTACACAGAACATGCACATTTATCTCTGCTTTCCTAAGAAGCCTTACTGGAAGCTCTGGCCCCTAGGAGTAAAACCATCACCCCTACTGGATGCTAGACTTTCTAAACAGCCAACCAACACCTAGCAAGGAAGAGCTGAAACACATGCAAGTGAGTCTCAGCGTCTCTGGTCCCAGAGCCAGGTTGCTCAAGACAGTCAAGGCTTTGTGTACTAATGCAGATGAAAGGGAGTCAAGGTTAGAGATATGTGTTGCACAGCATGATTCTTGTCACCAAGTTTTTGGTTGTTTTTTGATTGAAAAGAGATATCTTTTATGTAATCTAGGCTCTCTTGAGAGGAACAGCTTGTGGGTGGCTGATTCAGAAAGAGAAGGAAGAACAGCCTCACCCTAAGGGGAAATTCTGGCTCTGGTACAAGGCCTGGAGCATCAAGGCTGATGCTCTGTTAGAGATGAGATATTGTCTCCATTTATCGTTATCTGGTCATGCGGTTCTTGAATACTCCATCTCAGAAGACCCAACAAACTCTCTGCAGATGAATTTCTCCCCAGGTGTAGGGACAAGTTCAGATTAGCTGGGCCAAACTCAGCCTGATTCAGGAAGGAAGTGCCGGGTCTGGATTGCACCCAAATCTGTAATTGCAAACACATTATATTCTCATACTTTCTGAGTGGAATCTTTATGCATTTATTGTACAGCATAGTGGGAATAATAAATTGATTATTTTGAGGGTATTTAATATATATTAACATTTTTCAGGCTCAACTGTAATTTCTCCTGAAATGAACCAGCGGCCCCAAGCAGTTGAGTCTTGCTGGTCCCCTTTTCCTTAATTACGGAGGCTGTGCAGCTGTTTTAAAGTACACTGGCACTTGGCACCAGAAAACAACATTATTCTCATTCATTAGACCCCAACCACTGCCTCTGGACCTGTCTGACTCATAAATCACCAATTTTTGGATTCTGAAATATATAAATGTAGACTAATTATCATGCAATATTAAAATGCACACTTAGTAGGGGAACACTCATTATTTCTCTGTCATTATTATTCTAGCCATTTGTTCCTTCATGGTTTAAGAAAATATGATTAAATCTTGGTTCTGTGGGGAAAAAGGAATTGCCTTCTGCCTCAGCCTCCTTACAGCCATGTGTTAGAAGTTCCTCCTTCCTGTTTTCCTGGAAGGGATCACTTGTGATCTGATTGGTCAGTTCTGTATGCTCCCCTACCCCAGCTCTTTCCTTCCATTCCTGCTAACAGGCACTAATGATCAAGGAAGGGCAGGGAAGAACTGTGGAGCATGAGGAATCCAACCCATAAATGTCCCACCTGAGGGCTGCTGCCCCTTAGCAAGGGCTCAAACCGCTGTTATGGACAGGGTCTCCACACAAGTTTCACAGCTTCTGAGAATATCATCTGTCTCCCTTCAGGCTCCTCTCACCCACTAGGCAAAAAGGCTTCTAAGCTCTTAAGAATTAAGTCCCACAAAACACTAATTCTCTTCTCAGACTGTCCAGATCCTACTAACCATTATGTCCTCTGCACCCAGAAGCTTTGCTCCTCTAATGTTCCCAGCTGAAGGATCATCAACAGTTTCTCCTCTTCTTTTTACATATAAAAAAGAATACAGAGAGCCTTTGTGGGAAGCCATGTCCTTTGGTTTGAGCTGAGACTCCTTTGGTGAAGTTAATGTTTGAGGCATCTCTTCCAGGTTTCCTTTGGCCCTAGCATCTTTTGGAGTTTATTTATAGAGAGAAATTCAATGTCAAGGTCAGCTGGAACTTGGCCCGACTGTCTTTTGCAATGGCACACTCAATGGGAACTTTTTCTCTAATATCCTCACTGTGGATTTCATAAAGGTAGCAGTTTCCCCCATAAATGGTTTTTTATTTTAAATAATTATTTTTGTGATAACTGAGATGTTTCCAAAGTTTCCTAAATTTATTCACACTTGCATCAATACTTCCATTGACGTATTTCTATAGTGTGCTTTCAGAGAGGGGTCTGGGTGCTCATAGGATTACGTGCTGTCAAAAGTGGGGAATCTGTGGAGTGAAACATTGGTAGCTGATATCTCATGGGGACCTGGGAGTCCTCACCCAGCTTCTGCCTATAGCTGCTGTTTTGAGATGATACTTAGCTAACTGTCCTGTGGCTCTGAGGGCCAGTATGGTTTCTATCATAGTCCCCTTTCCCTTTACTTGGCTTACAGCTGCCTCTGTTGAGTTTGTGCTGGGTAAGCTTTGTGATTCTCAGTCTTCAGGGGAATCAGAAATTGATTGAGAATAATACATTCAAACTCTAAGCAAAGGTGCTTGGTGACAAGAATCAATCATGGATGTCATCAGTGAGTCTTCCTTCCTGCCATTATGTCTCCAGCCAGTACACATGACCCTCACTTCTGCTTTGTAGTCAGTGCCGGAGACTTCCAGCGTCTGTGTCTTCTTACTTTTTTTAGTTTGTCTGGCCTTGTTCTGTCCCCAAAGTACCAGGTCCCTTGTCTCAGTTCCTATAGCTGCTAAAATGAAACACTAGACTGGGAAGCTTCAAAGTGACAGCATTTATTTCTTAGTTCTAGAGGCTTGAGATCTGAGAAAAGGGTGTTGCCCATGTGATGCTGGTGTGACGCTTTTCTAGGCGCACACAGCTGCCTCCTCCTTGTGTTGTCTTGTGAGCATGAAAAGGATGAAAAGGTCTCTGGAATTCCTTTAGGCAGGGCGCTGATTCCATTTGTGAGGGTTTACCTCTGACAGACCTCCACCTAATGGTGTCAACTTGGGTCTGGAGGAGCCAGTGTAAGAGCTTTGGGTCATAAACGTGCAGTCCACAGTGCCTTTTCCTACAGTGCTTCCTCTGATCTGTGGCCCCATTCCTTTTTTCTATCTCTGTCTTTCTCAAAGGCAGAAACAGTGAGTGTGGCATTATCTGCTTAGAGGATGTCCTTGGTCCCAGGAGGGATCAGTCTCTCTTCTGACTGTAGAATGAGGGCCCATCGGCTCTGGAAGAGACGGGTTCTTCTGTGGAGTAGTAGCCTTTGAAAGGCTGGCTTTGCCAAGAAAGCAGAACAACTCTTTCTCTTTTTTTTTTTTTTGAAGGAGCTGTCTATTTGCACAGAGCATCCCCAGAACATGGGGCTTTGAGCCTACCAGGCCTGTCTCTTCATGAACCTTGACCCAAGACCAAGAGTTCAGAATACCAGCTCTAGTAGATTGCTTACTTACTTGCTGTCAGGCTCATGGGAAGGGTAGGACAAAGGGAACTTTAATGCCACCTAGCACATATGACTGTACCCAAGACTGATGTTTATAGAAGGGACAGACACACAGCCAAATCTCAAGGGACAAAGAAACAGGTTGGAGAATGAGCATATACCTAGCTATGAGCTTCCTTATTCTTTCTCCACTTCAAGATGGGGTTTCAAAGCATAGTTTCCTCCTGCAATATACATGTAGCCATGGGTGGAACTTTCCCCTATTTTAGAGAGAGTCTCACTCTGTAGCCCAGGCTAGCCTGGACCTCATGTACCCTGGCCTAGACTCTAACTAGAAGCAATTCTGCCTTAGCTTTTCAAATGCTGGGATTACATATATGAGCTGCTACATTGCATTCATGTTGAGGTTTTCACTGGACCTACTCCCATAAGTTCTTCTGCCTGACCCATGCCAGAGTGTGGCAAGTTGGCAATGCTGATAGTAAATGAAACATTGTGGAGTCAAAGATGCAGATCTTGAGGTGTGATTTAAGCACACTGCTAAAACTACATGTCACAAAAAGCTACACATAATCCCTAAATCCCTTAATCAACAGTGGTGATGATCGCCTAGTTGGCAGAGGTATAGGTACTGACCCAAGTGACAGCACATGGGCACTCCTGTTACCTTGCTGGACCCTTCTTCTTTAATGCATGAAACTGGCCACTGTCAGCACGCTTACTCACAAGAAAAACAATAAAAGTGAATGACACAATTGATTCAGTATACCCAGGGTTGTTAGAATATTCAGAGTTAGTGACTGGTTGAATATTTTAAGAAAAATTGCAAATTTAAAATGCATATTTATTTTCCTCATATGGCCCCTGCTGAAGTCATATTATCCTCCTGTGGTGAATCTGTCAATCACTGTTCACCAGCTCCCATATCAATGATGGTAGTCTTCGGCACAGTGGGACAGGGACGGGACGATGCTTGTGTCCCTGGAGAGAGAGCAAAGTGATAGTTTAGGGTAGCATGGTGTTGAATGTGAGCTTTAAATCAGCTTTGGAGACTCAGCTATTCCTGGGAAATAGTTTAGAGAGAAGCTTGCAGACCCCATGAAGAACTTGCTGAGCTGACTGAAGCAAGGCCAAGTGGGAAGACGCAGCCTTTGTGTGGGGGTACCAGGCCTTTGTTCAACAACCAAGTGGTAGAAAATACAATCCCAATATGCACTTGTCTCACTAGGGGCAGGGGGCTTCTTTGAGCATTGGCATATTGGTAATAGATGACATCTAGTTGAAAGCCCAGTTCAGAGTTTCATGTAGTAACTTTGAGTTTTCCCTGGAACACAATCTCACTTTAACATTGGGAAATTATGGGAGGTTTTATTTTATTTTATGTAAGGGTAATTGCAGAAGAACCTGTGAAAAAAAGGAATAGTACCTTCAAGGGTCATGTGGTGATTTGAAAGAAAATGGCCCCTAAAAGGAGTACACTATTAGGAGGTGTGATTTTGTTGGAGTAGGCATGGTCTTGTTAGAGGAAGTGTGTCACTGTAAAGGTGGACTTTGAGATTTCATATATGCTCAGGCCACACCCAGTGAGACAGTTGACTTCCTGTTGCCTTTGGATAAAGATGTAAGGACTCTCAGTACCAGCAGTATGTCTGCCTGCATGCTGCCATGTTTTCTGCTATGATGATAATGGAGTAAACTTCTGAACTGTAAGCCACCACAATTAAATGTTTTCCTATATAAAAGTTGCCTGGAGTGAGCTATTCCACCTTAGGACCTCTTGCCCTTTCTGGGGAGCAGATCGGGGGATGGGGAGGAGGGAGGCTGAAGACTGACTGGGAGGGGTCGGGAGGGGGAAGGAAGTTGGGAAAAAAAAGAGTTGTCATGGTCATGGTGTCTCTTCACAGTAATACAACCCCTAACTAAGACAGATCACAGGTCATGCCTCTAAGTACTGGTGATATTAGATGGTGATAAAGGACTCATTCAAGGATGGGACAAAATGAAGAGAAGGATGAGAAAAAAATATAGTCAGAAATTTCTGGCTGGCCTAACCCTAACCTCTTCTGAGGTCTAGACCCACAGTCCCACAGCCACTTATAAAATAATTGACTCATAGTCTTAATATTATAGTAACTGCTGGGCCAGTAGTTCAAGCATATTATTGGCTACCTCTTACACTTACATTAACCCATTATTCTTATCTATGCCTTGCCACCTGGCTTGGTACCTTTTCTCATTGCTGCATTCTCATTTTGCTTCCTCTGCATCTCGCTGGCATCTGCTTTCTGCCTTTTTTCTTCCCAGAATTCTCCTAATCTGATTGTCCCAACTCTGCTTCCTGCCTCGATTGGCCAATCAGAGTTTTATTAAACCAATACAAGGGAAAAAATCTTTACAGTGTACAAGAGCATTATCCCACAAGTCACAATCTGGTGCCTCAGGTTGATGATTCAGCATATGGAAGGATCTTCCAGGTGGTGGATAGCATCTCATCACTGGGGGACATTGCTGGAGATGTTATCCCTTCACTGTTCTAAAACACAAAGTCCTTCACAGTATCAATTCAAAGTCAACTTTAGTAAGAACAGCATTTAATTGTTAGCTTCTAGAAGATAATTATGGACTAAACTGTATCAGTGAATCCATAAAGAACTTAAAAGATTAATTTTCATTATGACTGCTAGTTAGTAAACATCATCTTTATATCAGCCTGGGAAAATAATGTAAGTGATGGGAACTATTTAATTTATTTTGGTTAATTTTAAAGCTTTAATTATGGCAATTCTTTGCATTTATAACAGTCCTTTAAGAGGATTGAAGCAAGTTATTTTTGGTGTCTGATTTTGTGGAGAGAGCTCTTACTGGGTTCCTAGGAGGGAAGCACTGTCAGCTCCTGGGAGATTGTGGATGCAAGAGAAGAAAGGTAGTAGTAGAGGAGCTGGGTGGATTGGGAATTCTAACTGACCTGGTTTAGGCAAAATTTTATGAAAAATGGATGTCATTCATTTATTCATTTATTCCCAGATGAACACAGATAGCGGCTAAGTAGAACTTGGGACTGTTGAATCTCCCACAATCACCGGTTGGCAATTTTGTTCACCATTCCTCGCTGTACCTCATATGAATTTCATCCCAGGCAGGACCATTAAACGAAGTCAGTGTGGGTTTAATTTGATAGAACAGAGCCAGGATTTGGCCTTGCAATGATTTGGACCTCACTTCCTATTGTGGGGTTTCCAAGCTGTATGGCCATAAGCAAGTCATAGAACCTTATGGTGTTTCCTTTGCAAGAAGAAGCTTATCAGTGTGTGCAGGTGTTTGATCTAGATGAAGAGCCCTCAGCCAAAGCCCTGATCCTCACTCCTCTTGGAGCTGTCCATCACAATTCTTGTCTGCTCTTGTCTGTGGGGGTGGATTGCCCAATTGGAAGGCAGGAGAACATGCACACATCACTCCACCACTGTGCATGTCAGTGGATGGTGAGTTCCTCCCTGCTGAGGAGGAAGCAAGGGTTACCTTACATCGCACTGTTTTTAGTTTGTATAGTATAGATATCATCTCCCAGGCTTCACACCTTCTATACATTTGTGGAATTAGGAGCTAGGTCTCAGGTGACCTTCTGGGCATGTGCTAAAGGTCCTCTGGTTCTCTGTCCATCTGTTTCTTGCTTGGCTGTCTAGTTTGATGTAGGGAAATGCTTTCCAAGTCTTTGTGTTTGAACAAATCCTGTTCTTGGCTCTAAATAATGCAGTGTTGCAGATCTTTGTAGGCATGATCTCCAGTGTCTCTGGTAGGTGTGATGCCATGGTGCAGAATGGTGCAGCTCCTGGTTCATTACAAGTAGAACTCTTTTCTTTCAAGAACATTAATGAAACATTTTGGGAGAAAGAGGAGCAGACCTCATGTCTTTCTGGAGCATACTGTTAACTCAGAGCTTCTGTGGCACCAAGATGTCAGATTTGTTTCCTGGAGAACTAAGGATGGGTGGGGAGACTACCCACATACTGCAGCTTGCCAGTGCTAGGCTGGCAGCCAAACTTCCCCTATGTAACTTCTTGTAGAATTGCTGTTGTTGACCTTGTAGTTCTGCCAGATGTTTCTGCCTTTAGGCTCAGTATTTCTCTCCTTGTGGATTTGCTGGAGATCCTGTAATGATAAGAAACACTTCAGAGAATGTATCAGGACCCTGTGGCTTCCCTGAGCTGCTGAGTCAGCTGGTGATTCTGCCCATAGGGCCACCAACGATGGCACACTTAGAGAACCCAGCCAGTTGGCAAGAGGGAGAGAGCTTTGAGAAGACTCACAATGTCTCAGAGCAAAACCAATGCTTCTCTGTGTTGGCTGCTAGGTATGGGGCCAGGTATCTGTGGGGCCTCATCTGTTAGAAGTCACTGTCTTTGCTTAGGCTACTGTTTCTTACATGGGCTTGTCTCTGTTGAGCATCTCTGCCTGCACAGGAAGCACTGATGTTGGCTGGAGATAGTTGCTCTGAGAACCCACAAACTGAAGACTGAGCTTCAAGTAGAGGTGCAGCCTACATAGGGATACAAGCAGCATCTGCTGTCTAGGAGGTTCAGCTTCATATCAGCCTGACAGGTCACTATGCATAATTCTGACTTAGTGTTTGACTCATGTGGGGGTGTGTTTTGGTTTTGTAATAGGAGTTTTGTATTCCAGGATAATCTTGAGCTATACTGTAGTCAAAGATGGTCTTGAACTTCTGGTCTTCCTGCCTCTATTTCCCAAGTTCTGGAATGACAAGGCCTGGTTTATATAGTGCTGGGAATTGGATGCAGTGCCTTGTTTATGCTGGGCAAGTGCACTACCAACCAAGTTACATGGTGGTAGGAATGTGTGGCTCAGGCTAGTCACAGTTACTTCCTGCTTCATGGAAGGAGTGTAAAGCTAAATTACAGTGTGTGAATCACACAGTCGGGTGTCAGATGTCACAGTCTCAGGGAAAGCTTGTAGGGGTGGAGGGTGAGGAGGCAGGCTGTCAGCTACTTTTGGTTGCTAGGAATAGAAACCAAATAGAGGTCATTTGTGAAAGGGAGGGTGAATTCACCAAGTTCTAGGATGCTGAACTCTGTTGGAAGAGAGCTGTTTTTCAATCCAGATTCCAGGAGCATGTGTACCTGGCCAAGCTTGAGTCAGAACCCTCAGGTTCAATCAGTGTATCCAGGAGAAGTGTACAGGACACTTGACATGGAGCCTGGGGTATGGCAAACACATGGACATTTATTAAGCACCACAAGCTAATACATACAAACACAAGTGCATTTGAACAAAAGTTTGTCCTTTTACTTTCTACCCTGAAGTTCACAGCAAACCTCTGTCTATGACTGAATTTATATATCTAAGCTTCAGAAGGTTGGAACTATGGGGCATATGGTTGATATCTGTGACGCCGTTCATCACATGGCTGCCACAGATGCTATCAGAATGACTGAAAGGTGACTGAGGGCTTTGGGTCATTTTGCAAGGCCATAAATTTTGAGAATCCAGATTGGAAAGGGAATGGTGAAGAGCTTGAGGCCATGGGATCTGGACGTTATCCCAGAGACAGAGAGAGTTGTGTTTTGAATCTCTGATGTTTTTCTAGGGAACCAAGCTCACGCTCGTCTGTGCTCACTTTTGCTCCCTTTGCTGCGGTAAAACTTTATTTTATCATTAGTTATGAGCCATAGCTGATGAGGTTTGTCAATGGATCCATTGGTTCATAATGTACCTGTGGGTAACTCTGGAGCTCTGTTGGGCAGGACAGCTGATGTGGCTCTGTGGGCAGCCACACATCAGCCACTAAGTTCCCTAGCTCTGGCAGCTGCCCTTGTGGTCTGATTGCTCATACTCCCAGGCCAGGACACAAATTCTCAAGAGCTCAGTCTGTGCAAGAAGCAGCTTCTGGAGTACAAAGCTTGGCAGTGGTTGTGTCTTTCCTAAACTTAAAAACCTTTAGGAAGTGAATTCAATTTTTTCTTCCTTTTTAGTAAACATCCAGCTTGATTGTATTTGCTGGATTCTGCAATTCTATACATGGAAATTTCCCAACATAGCATCTACTCAGTTCAATTTCTTTCCCATGCAGGTAAGAAAACCTGAATATCTGTGCAGCTTGCTATTGCCAAACTGGATGTGTATGCCAAGCTGCATGATGCTAGAGGAATGAGACAGCAATGATACTTCTTACCCCCCATGTTGGGTTGTGTATAGCACTAGGATGTGCTGATTGATTGCCTGAGGCAGCTGTGATAGGACTGTGTGTGGGATGAGTTTGGGGCGCAGTCCTGACATGGCTACTAGCTCGCCCAGAGGATGGGTGTGTTACCTCTGTCCCTGTTAGTTTGGTAGCGCTGCAGGAGACTGCAGGCTGTGCCTCATAACCTCTTTGCTCCTTTTTCTCTGTGTACAAAAACAGTGGACACTGTGTTCCTATAATACCAACTAGGTGTATGTGTTTGAGGACAGCAGCCAGTTATGGTAGCAGCAAATGCATCATAGGACAGACACACAGAAACTTCCAGCATAACACACTGCCTAACAACATCCAAAGGCTTCAGAGCCAGAAAGCTTAGCAACCCAGTGAGCTGAGCCTTAATGATGGGCTCCCAATGGTAGAGTAATGGGCTGGAAAGTCAGGACTATTTGGACAGATGCTGTAGACCCTGCAAAGAAACCCATGCTCTTAGCATATATTTGATTTTCTTTGGCATCATTGCACAGCACTTAGGAGGTTCTTTTCATTTAGCTTTATTTCAGCCTACTTACCCATGTTAAGGAAAAGTCACCAAATAGGTTCTGTAGTGGGAGTTTTGTTCAAAGAGAGCAAGAGAGAGTTTCCTTGAAGGTAAGGGACTAGACATGTGTGGGTACAGTGGTGTAGACATAGGGACACTGCACTTTTCAATATGAAAACTAGAAGGGCTATTGGGGAGCAAGGCGGGTGTGGAGGTTTGAATGAGAATGTTCCTTATAGCTTTATGTATTTGAACACTTGATCCACAGTTGGAGGCACTGTTCAGTAATCAGTAATGTTATGAAACTTAAAAAGTAGAGCCTGCTAGAGGAAATTTTTATTTGGAAAGGAGTCTGCTTTGAGGGTTTATAGCCTTATAGCCTGGCCATACTTCTCTATCTGGCTGTGAATAGATAAAAATTGAAGGTCTGCTGGTTTTTTTTTTTTTTTTTTTGAGACAGGATTTCTCTGTGTAGCCCTGTCTGTCCCAGAACTTTATCTGTAGATCAGGCTGGCCTTGAACTCAGAGATCCACCTGCCTCTGTCTCCTGAGTGTTGGGATTGCATCACCACTGCCTGGCAATGATCTGAGTCTTACGGCCAGGTTAGCCTTGTACTCCCTCTGCCATGCTCTCTCTGTGGTCTATAACAGACTCTATTCCCCATGCAACTGTAAACCCAAACAAACCTTTCTTTCTTAACTTGCTTTATGTCAGGATGTTTTATTATAGCAACAGAAAGGAGATTAATGTATCAAGCATATGCCATGTTCTAAGAGGAACTTCTGAGAATCTAGAATTTTCTTTATTGAGTCAAGAAACAGATGAAGAAGATAGGCATTTATAAGATCAGGGCTATGCCTTCAGCATACATTTTCCAACCCCTTCTAAAAGTATCACGAAGGGGGTATAAGATGTGTGTGTGTGTGTGTGTGTAGGGGTGAGAGAATGGGGTCTTTGGTCATGTAGGATGGTGGGAGTCTCTTCCCTTTCAGCCTGGGAAGGTAGTGCTGGCCCAGGCTGAATCTTGTTGGATATCTCCTATTTCTGAATGCCCTTGGAACCTGGTATTTGCAAATACTCTGAGGATATGTGACCTGGATCCTTTCGCTTACCTCTTGTTGGCAGAGGCCAAGTCAAGGGCCAGAAGGGAACGGCCTGCTCTCTTCTCTTCCTGTTTGAGGAGAACTGGCATGCTGGCACATGGGTGAGGAGGGAATGAGTACAGATGGCCCTTTTTTAGGGCAGAGTGGCCCTGTGCCCTTGAGTGCCATGCTGGCAGCTCTACCAGAGACTCTTCCTCTCAGGTTTCTGGTGCTGTGGGTTCTCCTATTCCCAAGTCAGTCCAGAATTATATTCCGAACTGGTGTTCTGGTGTTCTAGACAATGGGATCTTTTTCTCAAGATGTTCCTATATATAGACCTGTTGCCCATCTTACCAGAATCAGGGTACATATGGGGGGCGGGGGAGGAGGACTATGGGGTTTTCTTGACTATGCTGAGATGCGCTAGGCCTGATCCATGTTCCTTAGTCACTGAGCTGTGGCAAGGCACATGCTTTCTTTTCTTCCTGTTTGTCATCATTGCAGAGAATGAAAAGCCTTCTTGATGTCAGAAGCCTTTCCTCTGTCTGAAATTTCCCTCCATTTTGAGACCATAGATTCTTAGCAAGCATTTATAATATACTGAATTTCTGCTTTAAATTTTACCAGAAATAATTTTGCTGGGACTGAATTTTCATAATGTCATGCCCTACTTTTTGGTCTATCTCTCACCTATGCATCTACTTGTGATGTCTATGTTCTTTTTTTTATTTAAAAAGTTTTTTTATATCTAACCATAGTTCACCTTTACTTTTCATCTCCTACTCACCCCCCAGCTTCCTCGCCATCCCACCCAACCACCCACTCCTCAAAAAGGATAGGGCCTTGTTGAAGGAGGTTTCTGGCCCCATGCAGCTTGTGGTCCAGACCCACATACCTGCACTTCCATGCCAACTAGCCCCAGATAATCACACAAGGCATTTATTAATTTCATGCTGTTTGGCCTATGACTCTAGCATATTACTAGCTAGCTCTTGCTATTAGTATTTTGCGCATCGGAGAGACATGAAACATTCACGCCAGGTACCACATAGAGTTTATCTAGGGGATTTGGATATCCAGAGAAGAGGAGAGAAAGAAGGAAAGAAAGAAAGAAGGGAAGAAGGAAAAGAGAAAGCAGACATGGTGCTGGAGAGGTAGCTGAGAGCTCTGCATTCAGATCAACAGGCAGCAGGAAGAGACGAAGATACACTAGGCTTGGCTTGAGATTTTGAGTCTGCAAAGCCCACCCCCCAGTGACACACTTCCTCCAGCAATGTCATACCTACTTCAACAAGGCCACACCTCATAGTAGTGCCAGTTCCTGTGAGCCTATGGGAGCCATTTTCATTTAAACTATCACATGCTGTTTCATCACAACACTTGGTTGATGCATGGTGAACCCTCTCCAAAGCCTCTCTTTTCTGCATATGGCAGCAGAGTGGCTGGTGGTCTGTTAACTGGCTCAGCTAGTTCAACCCAATGACAAAAGTGGGTTATAAGCTGTACAATGTGATTCAATTTAATTTTACATGAAGACAACAAAAGCAATACATGCAAAGCTTGAGCGACTGCTGAACTTTAGATTAATGGTTCCAATTAAAAGAGATTTTAGTGACATAATGATGGCTTGGGGCTCTGACAGATAATTATGAGAAATGGTAAGGTCAAAGTCAGCTGGCTTATATGATGTATTTTTTCCTTTTTTGTATCTCACTGATTTTCTACCAGAGAAGACAAAAAAAAATGGGAGTCCTGCTGCGTTTTTCTCCTTTCACATCCTTCAGTGCTCACCAGTGACCAGAAAGCATCATATTCACTTTGTAACTTGACTTTTTATATGTTTCTTTTCTAGCCTTATTTATAGACCACCCTGCCCCTCAACATAGCTCCTATGATAAAGGTTTCTCCACTCCTTGCCTATTAAATTTCCTAGAGTCTGGATTTGTTGTCTGTCACTTAGCTCCTGGAAGAACATGGATACCTTGTTCCTAAACACTCAAGCGGTGAAAACACACTGTCTCTAGGATGGCCCACCTCTTCTTCCTCAGTGCCCCATGGAGTTTCCCCACTGGGGGCTCCTTTTGGACATGGCCTTAGTAAGCTTTTTTTTTAAAAAATGTTTTTATTATTTTATGTGTATTGGTGTTTTGCTTGCAGCTCTGTGAACGTGCCAGATCTTAAAAAGTTAGAGACAGTTGTCAGCTGCCATGTGGGTGCTGGGAATTGAACCTGGGACCTCTAGAAGATAGCCAGTGCTCTTAACTGCTGAGTCATCTCTACAACCCCATCTAGTTAGCTTTAGTTATCAACTTGACACAGCCTAGACTCATCTGAGAAGGAAGCAGGCATCTGTGAGTGAGCCAGCTAGCAGTGTTTCTCCGTGGTTTCTTTCTACTTTGAATTCCTATTTAGGAACCTACCCTGACTTCCCTCAGTGATTCCCTATAACCTGTACGCAGAAAGAGACACTTTCTTCCCCTGAGTTACTTGTGAGTAAGAGTGTTTTAGCACAACAACAGAAAGAGTGAGAACAGATGTCTTATATGGAGACATCACCACCATCTTTCTCTTGTCTGTATTTTCCTGAGCCTTTGGAGTTGTAAGCATGAGTGCATTGAAACCACTGAGCTAGATCAGGCCATGGGTAGAAAGCAGTTTATTGGGGAACAAATTGCTAGGCTGCCTCACAGAACAGAGAGCCTCAGCTCACCTGGAAAGGGTTTTATATGGTAGTCAACAGGGCTGGTGGGGGTCTTTCAGCTGACACAGGCTGTTCAGATTAATGTAGGACTTGATGTCCTTATACAAGGTAGTTGATTATCAGGGGTGGGTAAGGGAGACAGTGCTTTTCCCGGTAAATAGAAACACACCTTAAAGATCTCCGAGGAATGCTTAGTTTAAGTTTCTGTTTCCCTAGTTAGAGTCCTCTGTTTAGGACACTATTATCAGTCCTGAATTTGGGGAAGGCAGAACACTTTGGAATTAACAGAAATATCGGCTTTTATTGTTTTAAACTTGCGTCCCTGGATGGCTGAATGAGATATATCTTCCTCAGAACCTTGTGGGTATGGCCCTATCACCTTCTACAACAATGGTACAGGCTGAGGAAGGCTCCCAGTCAGCTGATTGCTCCTAGTCTTAAAGAATTCTCTATTGTTCCAGGTAGTCCAAGAATTACCTCTCTGCCTTAGTCAGTGTTCTATTGATGTGAAGAGACATCATGACCATGCTACTCTTATAAAGGTAAGCATTTAATTGAGACTGGCTTACAGTTTTAGAGGTTCAAGTCCATTATCACTTTGGAAAGGAGAATGGTGGCAAGGAGGCAGACATGATGCAGAGAAGTAACTTACATCTGGATCCATAGGCAACGGGAAAGAAGAGACACTATGCTTGTGAAACTCAAGACCTACACTCAGTGACACACTTCCTCTAACAAGGCCACACCTCCTCCAACAAGGCCACACCTCCTGATCCTTCTCAAATAGTGCCACTCCCTGGTGACAAGCATTCAAACATATGAGCCTGTGGGGGCCACCACAGTCTCTAAATGTGAAAATGAGTCCTTTCACCAAGGTTTATCTGGTGGCTTGTTCTCTGTGATGTTACCAAAACCCAGTGTGGTTCTGGTTCTGGGAAACCAGCTTGCTAGGCTGGACCACTGTTATTATGTCCTATTATCTTTCCCTAGTTAATCCTGCTTCATCTTCTCAGATGCCCCTTGGTGACCTCTAACTTTCCTCTCACTAATCCAATGTTACCCATGTGAAGCCCTTCTCTGTGTTTCAACCCACAGCATAATGTAGTCTTAATGATGGTGTTATGAGCAAATTTGTTTTCTGGAGCCTGTGATTTCCATTTTTATCTTATTTTATTGTTTTGCAGTCTTGCCTTTGGGTGAGAGTTCCTATTGAATTTCTGCCTCTCTTACACTGCTTTAAGGTATGTAGCACTCATGGGGAATGTTGTTCTGTCCCTTGGGGCATATGTTCTTCATCTGGACTATCTGTCTTCTGAAAGGTCCGCTCCTGCTTTCCTCTACACTTTCCCTTTCTTTCTTTACTCCTCTTCTTCCTTTCACCCCAGTAGCTACATTGGCATCACATGGTCTCCTTGAACCTGAGACTTCTTGGCCTTAGCCGCATCCTCGTATATGGACTTGCTTGGATCAGATTACCTGAGAGTATAAGGGTATAATCAATGATGTCAGCTACAAGATCATGTGGTTTCCTTCCTGAGTTGAGAATTGGCCTGCGGAGGGTGTGGGAGGCAACAGGGCATGAGATGTCAGTGGTCTAGCCCAGGGAGCTTCTTTCCCAGAACCATATGAGGTTTCTGGATAAAGTCACAGGGAAGTCACAGGAAGCTAGTGACATGACCAGGGGCTGCTGTGACCTGGGGCTCTGCCTGCTTTGGTGAAGGAGGCCTGGCTGTTCTCTCCATGGCTCATCCCAGGGCCTTTGTGCACCTGGCCTTGCATTAGATTCAGAGTGTGCTCCCAAACCTTGGTCATCCGGGCAAGCCATGTTTCTTCTCCTTTGCGTGGATTGCATATTTTTCTACCTGCCACAGCTATTATAGGAAGGGCTTCTTTGGACTCAAGCCAGGAATTAATCATTTCCAGATAATTCCCAAATGGGAATCCTAGTGACTTTTGTTTACTTTCCTTAAAAAAAAATCCCCATTTAGCCTGAGGCTGGGCTGAAAGAATTTTAAACATTTCTTGGAAGCTGTAAAGAAGGGTTAGGGATGAAATGACCGCTCCACTTTCACTGAAAACATCGTTTTTTAAAAAGTGCCTCGTTAAGGAGAGGGCACACAGTCCTGCCTGAGAAATGATCCTGCCACCCACGGAATGTTAATTTCATCAGAGGCGACTCTGGAAATGAATTGTAGCCGACTAACAATTGCTGGGCCAGGTGAAACATGTTAGGGGGATGGCATTATGAGTCAGATCCAGGGCATAGAGAATATTAATTTGATCAGGATCTGTGTGTGATATGTAGATAGTTGTTCCTAGGTGGAGATAGAAGCCACAGATAGGGAGCCAGGGTGGGGCTGGGCCTGTTGCTCCAGAGTTATGCAAGGTGAATAAGCCTTTCAGTTTCTGCTCAGAGAGGCTCACACACAACCCTGGGGCTGTTGGTTTTATTTTAGAAGCAGGGGTGTTCTCTGCTCCTCATCCATGACCTCTGGCTATTGAACACTGCTCACAGAGCAGACAAACATGAATGTATGAGTTTGGAGGAGAAAGAGAAGACATGTCTTGGGCTTAGGTACAACCTCTTGGGTCCAGACACAGGCCTTGCTACCTTTTGAGGGGTAGGTGTCATTGAATATGGACACTGAGTATACATGCTGTATATGGATCCTGATCATGGCTACTGGGAATATACACTGTGTGTAGTTTCTGGTTATAGACATTGTTTGTGAACATAAGAAACAACACCTTTGGCTTGCTATCTGGATGTGGGTCTCTGGGCATGGCAGCCTTGGTATGTAATCTGGGTGTGGAGTTCCTTGAGTAATATTGGGTGTTGTTCTATTGGGCATAGGATTTAGGACAGGATGCAGGGGGATGATTCTTTTTCCCTTCATGATGGCAGTGAGCTCTTCTGCTGCAAGTTCTGATCTGTGACATCAGGAACTGCCACCTGTTATCCTCATCACTTCTGAGGACTAAACATGAGAGTCTGGGTCCCTCCTGGACCAAGTCTGTTGAGTTCCTCTTTCTGTCTCTGCTGACATCCTTCTTGTCTGTAAATCCTCACACCTTGCTGGTAGGCCCATGCTGCAGCCTGTGACTGTCCTGTCTGAGGTGCATGGCAGCTGTGTGAGTTGGGATGCTCCTGATGAGAAACCCCGGGCCATGTCCGCTAGAGTGGAAGGAGATGGGGGATGGAAGGACCCAAGGCTTGGGCTCCACCTGGGAAACTCATGGCCTTCTCATTTACATATTATGGAGAGCTGAAGGTGATGAGGTGATGAGAGATGGCTTTCCTCCCCATGAAGCTTGTAGGGATAAGAAGGGCACTGTCTATAAGGAGAAGGATAGGATGGCTCAATCCACAGCTTCTCTTTAGAGTTATAAAGAACAGGGTTAATAGAAGGTGCCTCCCAGGTACCAGTGTGGTAAGCAATGATGCCTCCGGAAGGTCTCTCTGTGTTCAGTCTTGGAGTTCAGATGCAAATGGTCCTGTTCTTAGCTTCTGCTGATGCCAAGATGTGTTAGAAGCCCCAGGATGAATCTAATCCAGTTTACAGGGATCTGGGGAGGAGATGGCTCCGCCACCTGGAGTCGGATGTTTTATCTTCAGGGGTTTAGTGTCAATGCATGTAGCTAATGACAATGACTGATTCATAATTACTGCAAGTTGCATGCATGAGCACCAGGTACTATTAGACACCATGTGCAGTTAGAGAGTTAATTTTTGAGATGGCATTGCTGGCAGACACCACAGTTTGCTTTCGCTGACAGGACCCAGAACTTAGCCTGGCCAATGGCTGGCTTAGCTGGACCTACTGAGGTCAATGCTGGGCCGTGTGATCAGGATAGAATTTTCAAGTTTCTGCAGTTTGACACTCACATGCCTCACTGGTAACAGAGGGAAGAGAACTGGAGTACAGACACGGGCAGGGCTGGATCCTTCATGATGGATGCACAGGGCTAGGCAGATGGCTTTTCTACTTTCATGCACGTTTGAACATCTCTATAAGAAACAAAGTTGAGAAATATTACCATATAGATAGAGAAATAAAAGATATGGCCTAGGGATAACAAATAGGTATTGGCTAGTTTGAATAAAAGTCTTTGGATGCCATTTTGGGGGAGGAGAAAGAGAGGGCCTGGCTTTGCAGGAAGATAGAGGACCACTATTTTCTCAGGGGTTTCTACTGACTGACTGTGGGCAATACATTTTCTTAGCACAGAAACCAATGAGTATAAATGCAACCCAGAGAAGCCCAAGTTTTGTGTGTGTGTGTATGCATGTACATATATGTATATATATATGTCATATGCATATGCATTGTAAGCATGTATACTTTTACATGTCTACATGTATGCACATGTGTGTTTATAGACCATACATATGTTTGTATGTATTTGTGTGTCCTTATATAAATTTACATTATTTAAAATTATATAGACATTCACATGTACACATTTGTGTACATGTACAGGTAGTGCATATGGTATAGGCAGATGTATTCATATGTACATCATGGTAGACATGGTACATATTTGTATTTTTTTGTATGTATATAGAAAAATAATTGTTCTCTAGTGTTTAGCAAAGAGCATTTAGGCTTGGTGATGATAGATATAAGCAGCTAGTGGTCAATGGGTGATGCTTTTCTGAGAGTACTAAAACCCCATGGATAGGGCACAAAAAAGCCATGTTTTTCCATTTTAATCCCTCGGTTCTGTGTGTCCTATAAGATAGTGAGAAGAACAGCCTCAGCGCTGGCATTGCCAAGTCCAGAGTGTTGTATGATACAGTTAGTATTTCTTGCATATTGCTGTGTGCGAGGGTCAGGTTGGCCCTTAGGGTCCAGAGTAAACCATTGGGGTGCATTGACTGGGAGCATAGCCTTGCTATGAAGGGCAAGCCTGAGAATCCAGAATCCGGAGGTTGAGTGCATGTGCTTCCCCTTCTACCTTCTGCAGAAGCCTTGCTTCCTGTGTGCTGTCTGGAGACATTGTGCAAAACCTACTGCTTCTCCCAAGAAGAATGGTGAGAAGAAAAGCTGAACAGTCCAGGAAAGACAAAGAAAGTGGATCCAACTCAGGCAGGGAAATATGTCATCAGTACCTCAAGAGGTGCTAGAAAGACGCCCTCTCATTGGCCAAATCTCACAGTGTCTTTCTCAGGTCAGGAGCTGGGGCAGCCTGACACTTCCCTCCAGGAAAGTGACACCTTTCAGGGGAGTGATTATGAGGACTGAACCTTCTTACCCCCACCCCATTCACAGTCCAGTTCCTTATCTGTCAAGAGGGAACCTGAATTCCCATTTGTCCCAACTGTAAAGAGAAACGAAAGCTTAGGGGAGAGTCTGGGCAAAGATAGATTATCTAGTTAGGTTGGGTGTGTGGGCACGTATGTTGCATGTTGCAAATGTGCCAGGATTAAGATAGGTGCATTGCTCAGGGCCACCCAACCAGCTCAGAAGCAGGCCCAAGGAAGGCCTGGCCTGGTCCTGATGATAATACCCACACTACTCACATTCTGACCAGACTCCTATGAGGAAAACACAGAAACAAAAATCGACATTCCATCTTGCTTTAGTGTGCTGCTCACAAGCACATAGGTCTGCTCCTGTCACCCATGATGCATTGGCATTCCGAACCTGAAGGTCTCACAGTGAAGTGTGTAATGACTGCTAACTACTCTCTTACCCCAGTCCACGTCACAATTCCCAGGACAAGCTTGGTAGGTTTAGAAGCAAGAAGTAGTCCCTGTTTTTGATACTGGGGGACCCTACTGATTACCTGTCAGCTGGGGTGGACACTGTAACTCCTGCCTCAGTTGGCAGGGTGTGTGTGTGTGTGGGGGGTTGCCACCTGAACAGTCTTGTTCTGTCTTGCCTTCAAAGCTAGCAAAGAAATGATCACAAAGAGTACAGCCTCAGCCTTTCCTGGGACTGCTGAATCCTGCACAGTGTTATGTTGTTGACAACATGTCAGGCTTTCAGTGGGGCTCAAAGTCCTTAATGAACTGGCTGAGTATGTAGACCTGGGGAGCATTGCCTTGCTGGAAAAAAAAAAAAACAAGCTTTGAGCAGCTCCCTGGGTGGTTGATGGATTCCATTGAATTCTCTGGGTGATGCTGGATACTATCCAGTCACATAGCCAGTTTGTTACCAAAGGAAGGTGTTGTGTAATAATCCTTTTCTACATTATGGATATGTATTGCCCTCATTGGTTAGTGACAGACTGATAGAGAGGTAGCTGAAAAGAAAGTTAGGTGGGAAAGCCAAGCTGAGAATGATGGGAAGGCAGAGTCAGGAGAGATGTCAGCCAGCGGCTGCATAAGCAGGATATGTAAAAATGGGGTAACATGCCATGAGCCATGTGGCAAAGCATAGATAGAAATATGGGCTAATTTAAGTGTAAGAGTTATCTAGTAACAAGCCTGAGCTATCAGCCAATCATTTATAATTCATATTCACCCTCTGAGTCAGTTATTTGAGGCCAGGAGGTCAGGACAAAAATGTGCATTTACAGGAACAGAAAAGGATGCTTGGCCTGTTTAGTTAAGAAGCAGCCCTTTGAATCACATCTTTCTTCGAACCTAGGATGGAATAGAATGTTTCTGTTTAAGCCTAATTCAACTTTTTCGCTCCTGTGGCATGTCTAGATGCCATGTTGGCATCTCCATGCAAGCAAGCATTCGTCCTCACAGGTCTCCCCTGGAGTATCCTGAGATTCAGGCCCAGGAATTAGAGCAATCATACTGTGCTGTACAATACTTTTTGTGTATTATTGATGGCATTTTGTGAAAGTAAATTACATCACTCCCACAGTTCCTCAAGCCATTGCTGTCAGTCTATTAGCATTTTGTGGCCAGAGGGGACAGCTGGCTGGCTGTTTGAGCTGTATGAGAGATCCCACTGGCAAAGCAGCATGCCGAAAGTGCAGAAAATTTAGCTTTCAATAAACATATTAAATCGTCACCGTTTGTTTACGGTTGTAGCTCACTCAAGACTAGAAAGTTATTTTCTTTTCCATTTTGCAGAATGTTTTGAGGTCACCTGCAGATTTCACAGTGTGCTGCACAGAGGTGTGACAGAAGAGGGCAGAAAAGTCACTTATAGTATCTGGTCTTTTGGGATCAGCCCGATAGAACCGGAGCTTAGGGCTCAGATCAAGTCAGCTGCTTCTGTTAGCAGGCCCAGGGCTACCTCTACCTTACTTGATGCTCACTCAGAGTTGCCTTGAGGTCCTGAGAGCAGGTGCTATGGTGTGTGTGTGTGTGTGTGTGTGTGTGTGTGTGTGTGTGTATAGGTGGTTGATAAGGAACTACATCTTGCAAGCTGGGATCTAGGCATCAGGGAAACAGTAGAGGAAGGTGCTGTGGTGACATTCTAGATTTGGATAACTGGATTTCTTGAATAGAGGCATGCAGAAAAACCAAGTGATGAAGTTTGGGTATGAAAGGCTAGACTTTGTTGTCCTAATGGGTCTAGTTTGACCACCATTCCAAAAGGCCATGGGAAAAAAGGGCAGGTGAAGACCATAGAACAGCTTTTCTTGGATGGCTAAAAAAGAAGGATGAAGAAGTCTAGTGACCCAGAGGGAAGGCAGGCAGGGTCAGGGACATGCACATCTGGGATTTGCACAGATTTGAAGATTTCCTTGGGGTGTTTCATAGCTTGGAGTTTCACAGATGAGGATTTGTATAGCTGGATGTTGACTAGGGCTTTTGCACAGTAAAGGGGTCACATTACTGGGGGTTTATACCATGGTAGGTTGCTTAACTTGGAGAAATAAATAGCTTGGGTATAGGATAGCTTGGGTATGGGATAGCTGGAGGGTAGCACAGCTAAGGGGTTGTATAGTGTAGGGGATTGCATTGTTTGGGTATGGCATAACTGAAGGGTTGCACAGCTGTGGAGTTTCATAGCTGAAGGTTTACATAGCTGAGGGTTTGCATAACATGGAGGGTTTTAAGGAGGTTTCACAACTAGAGGTGGTAGCATGACTTAGAGGTGGCATAGCTGAGATGTTATATAGCTAGGGATAGCTTATCTGGGGATATTACATAGCAAGGAGAAAATTGTATAGCTGAGGGAGTTGCATTGCAGGAGGTGAGTGGGTAGGTGGAAGAACAGAAATATCAGTCAAACTTGAAACTGATTTGATCCACCCAAGTCTTCTCTCAGGATGGTAGGCAATGAGACAGTCCCTGCTATCTAGGATGCTTTACCTCTTCTCCCAAGATGTTTAACCATCAGATATACTATACCCAGAATCCAAGTTAGCTGCCAGAACACCTGACTCAGGAAAATAATGAGTCGGAAAGGGGATGTGGTGTTAGTTCCTTCAGGGTTAGGGTAATGAGTAGAGACTTGTATTCACAGCTCTGGGGCCTGGAGCAGGATGCCATAGCAGTTAGCAGTTGGCCTTACATTGATTATTATGTCCCTGAAAATTTCATAACTATCCTAATTACTTTTGTGCTGGTGTCTTCAGCCTTAAAGTGGGAAGACCACAAGCTTTGGAGGAATATTCACTGAATGCCAATACATGAGTGTGCAGAGGTGAGTGGGAATCCAAGCTTGAGTTTAAGGCACTGAAGGAGACAGATGTAGAATGAAGGCAGAGGCTCCATGCTTTACCAGTTTTTACCACCCATCCAGCATCTGAAGTGTTGATGCTTTGGCCACAGTGACCTCAAAGTCCTCTTTCTAGGGATTGCCACAGAGGTGTGGCTCCCACTTGGGAAAGATGACATGTGGCCAAATCTGTCTGGTAGGTTTTAGGAGTAAGTGGTGTTAACAATCTGATGGCCATTCCAGGATGATGGTTTGTTTGTCTCTGTCCTTCACCTTGATAGATGCTGTGGGCCACAGTCAGGCTGGGTCTTTTGTCTGGACTAAAAGAGGAATGGACTTCCTATTATTATGACATTTTCTTCATTAGACACACTGGTCAGGGTTCACACAGCAGGAATCTGGCAAGGTCTTGCTTCCTTCCTTCAGGGGAGATGGCCAGATCCTGCTCTGTTAATACTTGGTTCAGGCTCCCAAGCTGCATAGATGATGATGTTCAGGCCTGGATTGGTAAGAGTAACAATGAAACAGGTGATTAGAACACAGTGACTGGTCCAGTGTCTAAGACACACGTAGTGAAGCTCTTTTGATTTGCAAGTGACTGTCTATTCCTGGGGGGAGTTCCAAGTGTCTCTGAGAAGTGGTAAGGGGACAAGAACCATGGAATGGAAAAAGTGTGAAGTGATAGTGAAATGTCTCTAGTCACCATGCATACTCCGGGGAGTGTAGGTAGTGTTTAAGTCTGAGACCCTGGGTACCATCTGGCCATCCTGCAGTATCTGTGAGTTCTTGGAGGCCAGGACCCCAGGACACAAACAGCCATGTTGCAGCTCTGCAGAGGACAGATGTTGATGAGCCTGTGAATGCTCAGGAATATGTTTCCTGACCTCCTCCTGCATCACCCTTCTCCACCTGAGAAGGGAACATTGTTAACACCCCCGCTTGAGTGTGCCTGTAAGGATAAGGAGGGGTACACATGTGAGCCATGGTGTGCCATAGGTGCCCATGGAGCCTTGTTCTTCTGGTGGTCCTTCTACACACTGTGATTTGCCCTACTGGAGGAGACAATCACTTAGAAAGCTAGGAATTCTGGGAACATACCTTTTTAAATAACCCCATCTCTCTTTGTTTCTGTTTAAGGAGATCAACATCAGGATGTGAAGTGAATTTGGGAACCCAGATATAGGCAACTGCTACATCATGGCTATCTGACTCTGGTCAGCTTTTCCCCAGCATCTGAAATGTTCAGTTTAGATACAGCCACCCATCACTGATAAGATGCTCATACATAGCTGGGGATGGATGTGGTAAAGAGACAAGGTCCCCAGAATCCTCTGGACCAGCTTGAGCAGATTCACTTCCTGGATGCCTGAGCACTCTAATGGCTTGTTGACTGACAAGAGGAAGGTGGATGTGGTAGGACTCTCCACTTCCTCCTAGGAGCTTTCTACTGTATGAAATGACACCACAGTCATCAATCTCATTAATCCCTCTTTCTCATCAAATCAACCTTTTGCCCTGTCCTCCATTAATGCATATAGCACCCTCAGGATCAAGATGTGTGGTCAATTTGGAGAAAACATTCTGTGCTATTGGGCTTTACAGGATGGGTGGGAATCACCAGAGTTGTCAGTGGAACTTGAGCCAAGACCCTGACAAGACCCAGAGTACTCTGCCTTTGCAAAGGGCAGTATAAGGAGATGGTATCACTGTGTGCTTATGCCTGGTCTCATCCTTGGGACTCACACTTGAGGCATTGCACAGGCTGCCTCCTTTCTCAGCAGGCTCAGGTCACGGTCAGTAGAGGTTGGGGTCCTGGGCGTACCTCCCTTCATCCACACCTGCTTCTGAAGGTTGGGTTTGTCTCAGCTGTTTGGTTACTTCCTATTCCTGTCCTTAATGGTCCCTTTGTGTGTCAGTGGGCTTGCATGTAAGATCTGGCCTTGTGAGGGAATCCAGGACTGAAACTTACCCTACCTTCCTGTGTGTTATTTGTTACATTCTTGGGCTGATCTTTCTGTCAGGCTTAGGGCTTCCCCATTGAAAGGTAACTTACAAGAAAGGCCAAATTGTATCTACCTTTCCCAACTATATGTTAGGAAATTGTAGCTGGGGATAGTGGAAGAGGTATGACCCTCGGAAATGTTTGATGGAACCTGGTCACCATGGGGTAGGAGTTGTAGAATCCCCTGTGTCTGTACCACTGTAGTGGACAGAATCCTGGGAAAGTGCAGATTGCATCTTGTGCCCCATCACCCACTTCCCTGCCATAGACCAGCTGCTGAGATTTCCTCAGAGTAGATGTGACCAATGAAGACAGGAATATAAGCTTGAAGTCTTAGTCTGCTCTGCTGTTGTTTGCTACCTTGTCCTGTAGACCAGATGCCTTAAGCAGCAGTCACTTCCCAGAGTTCCAGAGGCTGGAAGTCTATGACCAGATGCCAGGGCCTTGGCATGCTGTGAAGTTCCACTCCCAGGCGGGGGACAGCCAGCATCTCACCAAATCTTCTATGTTCTCAGGGTAATTATAATTTGTTGTTGTCATTGTGTGGTCTAATTATAATATCAGGGCAACTCTGGCTTCATAGAATAATATGGTAGTGGTTTTTTTCTTTATACATTGTGTAATTGTTTAAGTACCATTGGTGGTAAGTCCCTAAGGTCTCATAAAAGTCAGCAGTGAGCCTGTCCTGTCTCTAACTTTATTTGGTGGGAGGATCTGCTGCTGTCTCAATGTGATTGATAATCATTGACAGTTTAAGTTATGCCCTCTTGGCTTAATTTTGACAGGTCATATGGATCTATGGTTTGGCTTGTTATTTCCTAAGACCTCGAAGTTATTTATGTAGAATCTCTTCTGTTTCTAAGACTCTAAGTTTCTTACTTGAAATCTTTCTGAGTTCTTAAATGTAAGTACTTATTGCCCTAAATTTCCCCTTAGAACTAACCCAAAAAGCCCTGATAAGTTGTTTTTTTATTCAATTATAGAAATTTTAAAGTTTTCTGATTTCATACTATCCCTCTTATTCAAAACTATGTTGTCAAATATCTGTGTGCATGTATAGTTTCTACATTGTCTTTTGTGACTGATTTCTGACTTTACTTCATTATGACCGATCAGACACCCAGAATTGTCTCAATGCTTTGTGTCTGTGAGGAGTTGCTTTACAGTCAGAGTCGGGACCATTCCTGTAGGCCCGGCTACTGAGAAGGCTAAGGTAGGAAGAGTTCCAGGCTATGATGTACCATGTTGATCAGGTGTCCACACTAAGTTCAGTAACAATAAACAGAGTGACCTCCCCAGGAACAGGGATGACAGCTTGCCTGAGGAGGGATGTGCTGGCCCACGCCAGAGACCTCCTATGCTCAATAGGGGTAGGATAGCCTCTGAGAATAGGCACCGTACTCCAGTCTAAGCAACAGAGCAAGATCCCGTCTCTTTAAAAATAAAAGGGGGTTGTATTTGCTCTATGGTGTAAAATGTGATCTCTTTTAGAGAACATGTAGTGGACTGTAGAGAGAAATGCTTACTTTGCGGCTTTAGACAGAGTGTTCTGTTAATGTCCGATAAGCCCATTTGATCTGGGCTGCAGATTGACTCTAAAGTGTCTTGTTAATTTTTTTTTCTGGATGCTGTCTGTTGATAAACATGGGGTACTGAAGTGAGCCTCTTTTATTCCCTCTGGACCTATCTATATCTACCTGTCCCTTAATGTCCAATGGTGTTTTATAAAATTGCAGCAAGATTGGATGCATGCATTTTTACAATCATCGTATCTCCTCCATGGATCATCTCCTTTATTAATATGAAATGACCTTCTTTATCTTATCTGATCTTGCCTTTCAGGCTACTTTGTCAGATACGAATGTGGCTTCTGCTTCAGCCCCCGCTCTTTGCTCTTTGTCTTTGTGTGTCCCCCAGCTCTCCAGTCAGCCACCCAGGGTCTTCACGGAGTGTTCGCACTAACGGGAGGTCTGCCTGCTCTGTTCCCTCCACAGATTAGGAAGCTGTGTTTTCTGTTCTGGCCTTTGCTCTGGTTTGTTTTTAAGTATCTTTGCCTGACAGATGAAGCCAGCCCTCTGGCACCAACACATTTTCCAGAGCCTCGTCAAGGCATGGTGCCGGAAAATGTATGCAGTTCAGGGAACTCAGTTGTTTCGTTTGTCCCTTGAAATGAGTGTTATGTCAGGCAGGAAATCCACAGTGATCAGAGCAAATGGAGGAAAATACCCATGAACCCTGAATGGCATGCTTGTTGGAGTTCTGGCCCCTGACTTCTACCCGTGGAGGAATTTCCAGTTAGGCATAGGAAGGGGGAGGGCGGCCCTTAACTGTTTAATACTCCTGCTTTTACCCAGGGGAGAGTTGAGCAGCTGCAAGGCTCATGCTGCTTTGTAGCTTGTTTTTCCACGTTGGAGCCGCTGGACTCCCCATCAGCACTTTGCCACGATGACAGGCAGCAACACTCAGATCTCGTTTAATTCTTGACGGGAGCGATGGCCAGGCTGGGGCAAGGATGTGGAGGGAAAGAGTTTACTGAGTTCAGGTGGACTGACATTTGCATTTGGTGACATTTCTCTTCAAGCTCTCAAGAGAAAGAAAAGTACTATTCGGGAGAACTCACAGAAAACCAATACACATTTCAAAATGTTTCTAGCTCTGAACCACTGTGCGATGATCCTTCTGTACACTGTGAATGTGTATTGCTCTCATTGGTTGATAATAAAGCTGTTCTGGCCTATAGCAAGGCAGGATAAGGTTAGGTGGGACAGGCAAACTGAGGACTGGGAGGAAGCAGGAGTGGAAACGAGAAAGATAGTAAACCAAGGACCACGTGGCAACACATAGATGAATAGAAATGGATTAATTTAAATGTAAGAGCTACTTAGTAATAAGCCCATGCCACCAGCCAAGCATTTATAATTAATATAAGCTTTTATGTGTTTACCTGGCACTGGATGATTGGGACAAAAAGCCCTGCATTCATTTATACTGAACTTACATTTAAGGTTGAATCTTATTGTTCTTTTCAAAAGGACAAACTTCTTTTGATAAGAACCAGTTTAACTTTTTTTTTTTTTTTTTTGAGAATACTATGTTTATGATTAAGAAGACGGAAGAATCTTTGCAAATATAAAAGAAAGAAGTGGAGGATGCCCTAAGCTTTTTCCATCGTGGTTAGAAGACTATGTGGGAGGTGTGCTTTCCTTCCACAGAGGACATTGATCCTCAAACTTAGAGAATGAGGTCTCATCACCCTGGAGTATGCCAACGGTCCACCTTCTTCCCTGGAGTGGCATTCACAAGGAGGTGGCAGTGTCCATGAAGGGATATAGTTTCCCAACTAACATTGCCAGGTCATTCTCTTACATTCTTAGGCTGCATACTTCCTGAGATTCAGTAAGTTTGGGAGGCAGATGCTGTCTAGCAGCTGATCACAGGCATCTGGAAGCACACGTTTCTCCTCCTTCCCAGGCACTGCTTGCTAGAAGAAATGGTATTCAGGGAAGTTAAGCTACTAGTTATGGATGTGTACTGGAGAAAACCTCAGCTAGCCAGAGGCTAGAGGACTTGTGTAGGCATAGCAAGGCAATAAGTGTGAACTAGGTTCTGTGGACTTCAGGAGACTCAAGCATTGTCTAATGCTCTTGGCTAGACAGATTTGACCTGACTACAATCACTAATTAATTCATTGATATTTCTGTATCTGTGGTGCAGCTAGTACATTGACTGGCTGCCAGAAGCCAGGTGGAGTCCCATTTTCTCTATAGGTCTAGAAGATAGATGACTCACTGCCTCTAGGGGAGAAGCCAGGAGTCCTTGCCACAGGCCTCCACCACATTCTAATTCTTGTCTGAGGATAGATTTGGGGGGATGGAATCAGGGGCTTTAGGGGAGAGAGGCAAGGTAGCTTAAGGTGGTACCTGGTGCTGTCCTGTAACTTCTGTTGGTACTTTTTGGATGTGTGATTCTGTGGGTGTCCTGGATGTTACCCAGGCAGCAGAACTACTTACTCAGAGAGTCATCCAGACATTGAATAATTCGTTTACAGAGTCTTCCATATACAAAGTCTCCATTGCATCATTCTAGAACACCTGATAGTATTTGCCCTTATGCTGCTTCTGAGACATGAGGGGAAAGAAACGTCACAGTCTTGTCACAGTCACCAGGGCTGTTCTCACTGAGGTAAAGACAGGTTGGAATTGTCATTCTGCTGAGGTCTATAGTGGCACTTTGCTTTTGTTTTCCATGTATGACTTTCTAGACTCCCCATCAGCTTCCAGGATGTCAAACTTAGGGTTAACCACTTCCAAACTCCAGCAGCTGCTTGCTTGCTCAGATCCCTACATTCTTTGGGGGTGTCCCTATGAATACTCTGTGGTCACCGGAGCTGGATCAATTGCAACAGTCAAAGCCACCAGCTCCCTGTATTGATTTTCATTGGGATCATTCCAGCTGGCCTTCCAGCCCAGAAAATAATGAGCAGATATGGTTCTCTGACCACATTGGGAACAATCTTTCTATTGATAGTCTAAGGATCTACCAAAAAAGCAGTTACAATAAAAATAAAGGGTGGAAAGTGGCCACTTTACTGTCTGGTCTGTGAAGGTGGTTTTTTTGTTTGTTTGTTTGTTTTGTTTTGTTTTGTTTTGTTTTTTTCATGATGCTATTCTCCCAAACAGGTGTATGAGTATCTGGCTGATATTGTTTACCAGCTCTGCAGTATGGAAAACACACACTTGTTGGCTTAAATCAAGCCTCTTATCCTTGATCATGTACCATTTTGGTTTCAGTCAGTACTTACATCTTTATCTAAATAGCTATACCACTTCTGGATTTGAGCTGGGTGATGCAGAGAACAGATGGAGGAATGACCTTTGCCACAATGGGCAGGGAGATTGAGAAAGGATTATCAAGCAATTTAAACATGAGCCCCCAACCCTGAGATGCATGTGTATCTTTGTGCAGAACCAAGCATCACTAAGGTTTCCATAGGCCAGGACTCAGAGGAAAGATGTTGTGACCATTGATAGCATAAGAGAAGCTGAATGGAAGTGGGATGGAAGAGCGCACAGCCAGGATGCACCCCCGGATGCATCTCTTAATCTGGTGCCTTGTTTCTCCATCACAAGTGGCAGTCTCAGACCCTGGAGAAGGTCTGGATTATTGTAGGTAGGCTCCTTGTGTGTTGTGGCAAGCAGACTCTGCTGGAAAGGGGTCAGAACACAGCTTGTTATTTAGTCTGTCTTATGTAGCTGTAATAAAATATCCAAGATTGGAAACTTATGAAATCCCCAGGGCTCTAGTTACAACAAATCCCTGAATCTGGGTACTCAGAACTAAACATCCTAGATGACTTATAAAGTCAATTTGTTTATTTGGCCCACAATTATGGTACTAGATGGTCTAAACAGGATGATTCTGGTGTCCGGGCCAGAGCCCTGGCTGTTCTGCAACACTGCACAAATATGAGCTGGTGGCTGGATCTACACATCCTTCTCCACAAACCCCCCAAACCTACTCATGGCCTGCTAGCTCCACCTCACCAAGGCTTCACAATCTCAGAGCAGCTTCCAGGGACATCAAACTTTGTAGGCTAAACCATTTCCAAAATGCAGCAGCTGTCTCGCTGCTCAGTTCTCTACATTCTTTAGGGGTGTCCCTGAGAATATTCTGTGATAACAGAATCTGGAGCAATTGGCAGCATCCAAAGCTACTGGCCCTATCTGTTTCATGTTCATGTCATTCCAGCTGTTCATGCTGGCAAGACATTGGCTTTCATCTCACTTTATGATTATTTCAGGCAGATTTGTAATGTGGATTGTTGGGATAGCTGCAGAAGTGGCCTTAACTAATGTCATTATCTCTCTTCTTTTCTCTTGGGACCAGAGTCATCTTGGCTACATGTTAGCTTGGAAGATGAGTGGAAAATGCCAGTGCTCTGAGATGGGTTCCCATTGTGGATAGCTCCTGGGCAAAGGGGTCTCTATTCAGAATGCAGGAAAAAAAACATGATGTGTCCCAGAAGTCTTCCCCACACCCTTGTGTTGTAGCTGCTGCTGTGGTTGCCAGGGCCAGCAGAAGGAACAGAGGGATGCCTTCCACATGGTGGGGTAGGCCCTTTAGTGGCAGGTGCAGCTGCTTCTCCCATCCCTCCTGCTCGCCTCTCCTCCCTCTTCTTTGGTTCCTGTCTTCCCCTTCGGGTGGCAAGTTAAAGGACAGTCTGTCAAAACCAACCCTAAGAGCAGGCAGAATTGGCAGTAGAGAGATCTTTATGTCTTCTGGGAAAGCATCACAGCAATCAAATTCAGGTATAGATGATTTTATTGACCTAAAACAATAACTATCAGACCATTATGCAGTCTTTCTGTAACATGAAACTTTGTGCATTCAAGACAAGATCTGAACTATTAAGTGCATGTTGATGTTACTTGTAAATCATTTTCTCTCTTAGTACTCTGGCCTCTTTCCTTGAACTAGCATCTGTGTTAAAGTTTCTTGACCATAGGTCACAGTCTCCTTCTGTCTTCATTCCCCTTAGGTCCTTGGTTGTCCAGGAGCTTGTGGTCAATTCACAGATGACAGCTCACCATTGAGAGAGATGTCATCTGTGTTAAATGCTAGAGCATCATTTCTACCATGTCTCTTTCTTGTACCTTGTTTCCTGTTCTTCTTTGCTGCCCATCTGTATTTGGAGAAAGAGAGTGCAGCGATACAGTAATATCCAAGTCACTCATTATGAGGACTCAGAGCATTAATATCTGTAGTTATCTCAGCACGGAGATCACAGTAAAAGGCCAAAAAAGTTCCCTTGGGCATTCTGATGTAGGGCAAAGATCCATATTAATGAGCTTCTGATAAAGTTAGAGGTGAATCAAACAACAACTAGAATGATAGCTATCATGTTTCTGCATCTGATAGTAATCAGACCAGGTAGACCACGTAGCTCAGACCAACCTCCACTAGGAATAACTAGAAGGGCCAGGCAAAGGGTCTGAAATACCCTTTTGAAAGCTTTGAAGACCTTCCATGACCTGGGACAGAAGACACAAGATAAGATATTATTAAATCACCCCAGGTCCTGTTTGGTTTGCAGTGATATGATATATGGATACTAATTGCTATAGATAGGCTACCTAAAACAAGTATGAAAGCTGTATGTAAGAAGAGACACCACCAATATCCTCAAAACATCTTTATTGTTTACTGCTTTTTATCATAACAATATATATATATATATATAAATATATATTTGATTTCCCACATGAGAAGAGACACACATACTTCCAGGGCCACACGAGAATTTATTCAGGAGAGTTACCACGTGAGCACAGGAACAGAGAAGCAGAAGAGAGAGAAGAGAGACTGCAACATGGTGTCTCCTTTTAAGAGAGAGGGTGGGTACAGATTTACATAGACACACCTAGGGGTATGCCCTTTGTACACGTTCTGCTGGTGCCATGTTGGGTTCACCACGTGGTGTGCCAGGAATCCTTACATACATACATATGATATTCAAAATTAGAATAATCACCTATGAAATTAGGAGATATCAGACATGAAATTTTAAATTGCTGTGTTTCATGTAATTATTTAAGTAAAGCTTTAGATTTCAAAATGATAAATAGTGGACACTATAGAAAAGACTAGAATGTTGAGCTGGCAGCTGATGACCATGACTGAGTGAGCTGCTCAGAGGGTGAGTTTGACAAATTCACCAGAACATCTCCAAATGCACTCTTGAGAGAAATCGATGAGGAAAAAAAGAAAAGCAGAAAGTGGTTAGATATCAGAAAGCTTCATAACAGGGACTGAAATTCAGAAATGTCTGGTGATCAAACTTCACTATTTCCAACTAGGTGCTGAAAAGAATGCTAAAGGCCAAATTCAAAAGTTAGAATAAATACCATGAAAATGGCACTCAAGCAAATTGTCATGAAACTGTTGAGAATAAAGACATGATAGAACACTTAAAAAGGAGCAAGACAAAAATCCAGTGACCCCAACCCCTTCTTAACTTCAGGGGAACAGGAAAAACAGATTAATTTTCAACAAAACAATGCACTCAAACAAGAAGGAATATTTAAAGAATTAAAGGAAAACAGCTACTTGCTTAGATATTCATGTACCATAATGCCATCTCTCAAAAATAATAGCAAACCAAGTATGATGTTGCATGTCCAGGCTGATCCCAGAACTCAGGAGGCTGATGCTGGAAGATTCTGAATTTAAGGTCATCCTGTGATTCACTGCAAGATTCCATCTTTTAAAATATCACCATAGATATTTTGAAATAGTCAATAGTCAAAGAAATAGCTTATCAATTATTTTATAGCCAGAACAATGATGAGATACAAAAGATAAGGGAAAGATATCTAAACATGAATTTATAAAAATAACTTGAATCTTAATAATTATAGAAGATCTTAAATCATAGAAACTCAATGGCATACTTAATGGAGTGAATGCATCGCAGAAGGAGGCAACCTCACTGTGTATGGTAGGGGAAAAAGCTCTGAGTTAGGAAACCTCTCACCCATCCATCCCATTCCAGGAACCAAATCAAAGCCGAAGGAGTGAAAAGTCAGAAGGATTCCGATAAAGACATCAATTAAGAAAACAGATAAAACAAATATACAATGCAACGATGAGTCTGAAAAGAGTCTTTGAAATTTGATATGCTCAGTGTTATCAAGAAAATATTGTGCTGCAGCCAGACAGAGGCATTCTTTGCCACAGATCTACCACCTTCCAAGACCACAAGGGACAAGGGCTTGAAATAATTGGATGGAAAGCAATTAGAATATATGATGGAAATATTAAAACACCTGGAAATACAAGTTTAAATACTGCCCCAACAGAAAAAAGATACTCTGAATATTTTCATCAGAATTATGTATAAACTTAAACTTTTATACACACAAAATACACTCTGCATCACATGCTGATGTTCTCAGCATCAGACTCTACCAGCATGTCATTTCAGAAGTTACCTCGGTGCTGTATAAAGATCAGCCAGGGAGTAAGGACAGGTAATAGATTTGAAGGGGAAAAATGATTTCACATTGTTTAGCCACAGGAACAAAACAAATGGCAACCCAGCTGTTAAGCCTGAAAGGCAAAAGTAAAAGTATTCAAGTTTTACTCATTCAAGACAAGATTTAGAGACTGGACTCTGCCATAATTAAGTTCTAAAGGCGACCACTAAAAGGTAAAGTGCAAGCTATAGAGGGAGACAAGGCATCTACAAGGATGGCTATGGTAAGAGACAGATGCTCAGGCTCTGCTATGGAGACCCACTATGGTGCAGAGATGCAGTCAGGTCTATTGCCCTGAGCTGGCAGACACAGGTTTCTTTTGCATCTTGCTGAACTTGGCAAGAGTCCAGTGCTGCTAAACAATTCAAGGAGGCCCAGGGTTCAAATCCTAGACCCACTTTCCTGCCTGCACCCCTTAGAATTTTGCCAGTCTCTATTTCTGAAGAAACTTAGAAAGATGACAAGTGCAACTGTCATTTGTCTTCTGTGGAAGGGCTTGTCACAGATGCCAGTGGATCATCATGACAAATCTTCCCCCCATGCGTGCTCACATGTAAAGGCTACAGGTTAATAATTGGTGTCTTCCTTCATTCCTCTCCACCTTCTAATTTAGAGATAGGCCTCTTATAGAACTTGAAGCTTACCAGCTCAGTTGAATGGCTGACTGGCAAGCCTCTGTCTTATACTTCCCTCCCAACACTGAAATTACAGGCATGTACTACATGATCAGCACTCATATATTTGCTGGGGGTGTCTCAGCTTAGGACCTCATGTTTGCACCAAAGGTGCTTTGTAAACTGTGCTGTCTCCCCACTTCTCTGCGTCCTTTTATAGAAGATCAAATTAAGCTTTATCTGTGATGATATATTTTATATTTAATAAAATCAACCTGGAATATCAGAGAACAGAATCACCCATAGTCAAGCCAGGATGGTCAGAGAGTGGTAACTCAGGCCTTTAATACCATCATGGGAATGACCGAGTGGTGACCCGAGGGTCTGAAATCCAGGGCACCCTGGTTGTGACGTATAAACACAGCGTTTTGTTGCCAGATCTGGGCCATACTATTTTAAGCTCATCTTTGGCCACAGTACAAGATGAAAGGCTGCACTCAAGGAATAAGTGCAACAAGACTCCAGGAAACAGCGGTAGGCAAGGGCAGGGATCAGAAAAGGACCGGAAGGCAAAAGTATAGGAAACAAGTCATAGAGAGTGTGGTCACTGAATACATACTGGTCTTCATCCAGACAGGCTGGATGGGGGTGGCAGCATTGCCAGGCTTCGAGCAAAAAATGGCTGCACACTGGTGTCAGTTCGTATAAATGGGGAGGGGGCATTGTGAGTCTGGGAGGGCTGTTGGCTGTACACTGGAGTCAGTCAGTATAGATGGGGATGACAGCATTACAGGGCTTGGAGTACTGTGTGCCTGGGCACTCCCACAGAGGCAAATAACAGGAGAGGAAGGAGGGCAGGACATACACTGGGAGCCTCCTAAGACAATCTGTGTCCTTATAGTGCTAGTCCATGTGCATGAACTACAGAAAACATGCTTTCTTTTCTGGTAATGGGTTGGATTTTGCATAGTTACTGGGTAACTCTGAGTGGTGAAGGTAATGCTAACTACATATATATGAAATTTATGGCAGTTCCTCAGATAAGAGAAAGAGAAGCAAGAGTAACCAATGAATATGTGAAACTAGCATCTTTAGCAAAGCACAGGGACTCCGTTGGCACCAGTGCAGGAGCTCATGTCTGTGCAGAAGCTAGAAGAATGTGGGGCACAGTGGTGGGTCTGAGTCCTGGTTAGATTTGTAGAAATCTGACACAATCTAATATCTTTTGGTATAAGGACCCTTAATTGAGACAATCGCTCCATAAGGTTGGCCTGTGGATTTGTGGGACATTCTTAACTAATGGGTAATGTGGGTGGGTCCAGCCCACTAAGGACGGTGGCACTGTTGGGCAGGCAATTCTGGGTTATGTAAGAGAAGAGGCTGGACAAGCCATGGGAAGCAAAATAGGAAGTGGTTCTCCTACAGTCTCTGCCTCCGTTTTTGCCTCCTTGTTCCTACTTGAGTTCCTGTCCTGACCTCCCTCCATGCTGGACGATGATGTGGAATTGTAAATCAAGTAAGCTCTTTTCTCCTCAAGTCATTTTTGTTCATTTTTTTAATCACAGAAATATGAGGTGACTAGGACAGTCTGGAATGGGCCTAAAGTTACTGCTGGCAAGGAAAGTAACTATGTGAGAAAAGCCAAGTTGTGTGGTAGCTAAGGCTCACCCCTAATATACACTGACATGTGCCCTTTGGATGTGAGTTTGCCTTCTGAAGATGGTAGAGGTTTGGAAGACACAGGGGCTGAGGTGGTAGGAGACTTTCAAAGAGAGGAGCCTCAGATACTACCTGAGAAAGGACGAACAATCACAGTAAATGTATTTGATCCTTTACCCTGACTCCAAAAATTAAAGGAAAAGAAACACAACCTGTAGAGGAAAAGGTCCAAGCCCACATCTGCATTTGAAAACCTACCCAAACCCACCAATCCCTGAGCCCCCAAACCCACCAATACCTGAGTCCCCCAAACTCACCAACCCCTGAGCTCCAAAACCTACCAATCCCTGGTCTTGGCTTGTAATTCCACCAATCTCCGTGCCAGAAAGCTCCACCCTGGAAAACTCCTTTCCCAAGAAATCTTACGTATGCCTGTCTCCTGCTCAGTTCCCTGCTGCTTCTTCCCTGAGCATAGTAACTCACCCTCTTGTGTCTCTCTCAGTAAATCTCTTGCATGAGGCTTGTTGGGCAGAGTGACTTTATGGTATTTCTTGGCTCCAGACTGCCAAGGTACCTTTCTTTTCAGAGCTGGAACACTTGCATTGGGGAAACCTTCCCCCTCACAGCTGCATTACCTCCACTGGGGAAGCATTTTCCCTCAGCTGTGACACTTGCACACCCCAGTTAGTGACACTTCCATTCTCCTTTGGGTGTGGCCATGTCATTTACTCTTTGGGCTTTCAGAGACATAAAAGTACAAAGTTGTTACTATAGAACTCTTTGGAATTGCAAAACACTGGAGAATCCACCCATTCTTCACACAGTGTGGTTGGGACCCGCCAGCTTTAAAAACAGTATAGAGGAAGGCCAAGGGGAAGAAGAGGAGGAGCCTGAAGACTTGTGAAGTAGAAAAATGGAAAAATGTAGCATGTTGTAGTCTTTGTAAGTGGGAAATAAAATGCACATGCATTTGTTCCTCTGTGGAAAAATCTCCAAGTGAAAACCCCACATATAGAGAGATGACAAGTGAGAAGCTGGTGTCATTAGGGCTACCTGACATGCTAAGAGAGGTGAATGGAAGTGTGTGTGTGTGTGAGTGTGTGTGTGTGAGAGAAAGAGAGAGAGAGAGAGAGAGAGAGAGAGAGAGAGAGAGAGAGAGCTCCCTCCACCAATATCATTGGGTTTGAGTCTGTGAAAGTTGATGTTTTCCCTACTTCAGAAAAAGATCTCAAAAGATTATCAAGAAGGGCTGGAATGAAACCCAGAATGGAGCCCAAGAGTGAGATGAACGACTCATCTGTTTGCTGGGGTGAATGACATGATGAGCTGGGGAGAGAGGAGCTGGTGGAGAAGTAGACCAGGTAACTTCTGAACACAGAGGTTGGACTCCTCAGATGAAAGACAAAACCTTGACTCCAGTTAGCAGACATAAACCTGGATCCTTTTCTCCACAAAAGTGAGGGAAAATCAGCCCCAAATTTCTTTTCTTTTTGATATTTGTTCTTGTTAGTATTTTGTGTGTGGAAGGATGGAACATGCTGACATGCTACCAGGAGGCCATGTTGAGTTTAATGGGGTCTGGATGTCCAGGGAAAGGGTGGGGGAGGGGAATAGAGAGAGAGAAGAAAGGAAAGGGTGTAGAAAAGGGATTTTGCCACATGTCGTGTCTCTTTAAAGGGTGGCTATGTAGACACACCCCGAGACATGAGAGCATGTTCTTGTGGGGGGGCATCCACACCCAGGAGGCAAGCTAGGGCTATGTTTACATGCTAATAGTTCCATCATGATGTGCTTTCAGTTTTAAATGAGTATATTATGTCAAACAAAAGGGTAACTCCATCAAATTAGGGGCTTGGGAAATATCTATCAGAAATTGATTGGGGAAACCCTGGTGAGGCAGCCAGCTGGAGTTTAAGATTGAAGTTCCAGGCCCAGTAGAGTGAGTGTCTCCTCCAATGAGACTTCCAAGTAAAAGAATAAATACAGCAGAAAGGTAGCATCATTGGGGATGCACAACTATCTGGCAGAAATAACTGATAAAACCCTGATGGAAATATAAGGATGGATTCCCAGTGCAGAGTCCCAGGCAGCATGGAGGTTGCTCCCTCCCCATTCCCACTGCAGCATGTTGTGTCCTGGAATAAACAATAGTAAAGTCAACAGGAAACAGTTTACTTCCTGGTTGTTCTCAAGGACACACCCACTGGCTTCACTCTTGGGATGTTTCCTGTTCTCCCTCTTTGCTGTTATGGAATCAGGAACCCTCCCATCTCTTCCCCCGACAAAGGGGTTTGAACTTTGAAATGAGCACACTGGAGTCTGGAACAGGAAAACTCCTTGTTCCCAAAAGCCTCTTCAAAAAGCTTAAAGAGCACATGGCATTTTGTCAATTTAAGGTACATTCCATTGTCTTAGGGTCAAACACATCTGTAAGCATGCTATAGATCAAAGGAGCTACTGATAGGAGAGAGAAGCATTTGACAGGGAGGAGGGATTGATGGGAAGATGTGATGCCAGGTGGTAGCTTTGGTTCTGTGGCTAGGTCATCATCTTGTCCTTTAATATTTATGGCTGTCTTTCAATAGATGACACTGGCCTTTGTGCTCCATGGTCTCTAGTGACCATTTGTCTTTGTGATAGTCCAAGAGCAGGATGGCTCCTAGGGTTCAAATTCTGGGTTCCTATCTCCACTGATAGTGGCCATATTTCCCTGTTTGTTTGTGTGTATCTAGGGTTTGGGCCCGACAAGCTGTGGGGACCCCAGTGTTAGCATGCATGGAGCTATTAGTGCATGTGGCTCTCAAGAAGGCTCTTAATACATGGGTTCTCCTACTGCTGGGAATTTGGTTGGAAGTCTGTATTTTGGTCTCATTCAATAGCAAAAGCAAGCACTGGAATGCAGGTAGGAAACCCTGCTTTGAGCTGCTGGGGACGTTTGTATTGGTTTCTTCTGCACTTCACTGCTTCTTGCAACTAAATGAGCCCTTCCTGGGACTAGGTAAACTCAGCAGAGATGTTTGTGGAGGTCGGAGATCACGTCTCAAGTTGATTGTGTTTTTGAAGGGCAAAACTCTATTTTCCTCCAGGGCATCAATCTTTCACCATGCTAAATGAGAAGGTAAATTTGATCTGAAGCCTGGTGATAGCCTGACATTCTCACCTGGCAGCTGACAAGTCAATTGTGTTTGTGTCTGGGCCTCATCATGGAGTCAGTACAGGGAGATTGGAACCAGGCAGAGATGGAAACTGGTCCTGGGTGGTGATGTTGAGGGATGGTGTAACTGAGGGCTAGTTCACTGGATGACATTTCCAACTTCAGCTTCAGAGGTGAGGGACAGCACACCTCTTCACAGCTCCTGGCTCACTGGGTAAAGACACAAAGATCTGTCTCCTGTCTTCTGAGAGCAGCCCTGTGTGCTTGCCTGTATCCAAATACCAGCCAGGCATACCAAATCTCAAAGAAATTATCCCCTTCAGCCTCTGCACCTAGAGGTAAACACCATTAGCATTCAGGAACTTCAGTTCTTTGGGTTAAAAAAAAAACCAAACAAACAAAAAAAACAAAACAAAACAAAACAAAACAAAACAAAACAAAACAAAACAAAAACTGGAAACGGTAGCACAGGCCTTTAATTCTAACATTTGGGAGACAGAGGCAGGTGTTTCTCTGTAAGTTTGAGGCCATCCTAGTCTACACAGGAGACCCTGTCTCCTCCCCTTATGAACTATTATAAATCAGACAAAGCTGTTTAATTTGTCCTAGATAAAAACAACCCAATTTTGTATACACTTTAGATTCCCATTAGTATCTGGTAACAGTCTGTCATGAGAGGTTCACAATAGTACTGAATAGCTTCCAAAGCATTATTTAAAAAAACATTTAATATTTTTGAAGGCATCAGTTTAAGAGCTTTATTGAAGTGTAACTGATTTATGATAAATTTACATATTTAATATGTACGTTTTGATAAGTTTTGACATGTGTACACAGCCGCGAAGGCATCACCACCATTGTGTTGACAAAGGTATCCATCACTCTCAAAGCTCCTCATTACTTGAAGATTCCTTAATGCTACTGAGTTATTGGTAGTTCATGTCTTTTTATTGACAAGAAATACTCCATAGTATCAATATATCCACCAAACAGCTAAGGGGTAGCTGCCTTGTTTCCAGTTTGGGTCTATTGTAAGTAATGTTCACATGACATCTGCATACAAATCTTTGAGTGGACTTTTTTTTTTTTTTGCATGGGAACAAAAGAAAGTATTTTTCATTGTTGGAAATATCTGAGTGGAATGGATGGATCCTATGCTTTGTGTATTTTAAGAAGCTGACCAATTGTTTTTCAGAGTAGTTGCATTCTTTGTGTATGTGTGCCCATTCATGTGTTCCTTCATAGCCATTGACTGCCAATAGCTCCTGAGCTAAGGGAGGGGACTTGTGGGCCCCTCACCAACCACACTGGAATGTTGATTGACTTGATTTTGTGTGTTTCTTATACATGTAACTCCAGCTGCTGTGAGTTCATGAATGTTGTGAATGCAACAGCCATTTTGTTCTAGAAGATAGATTCAACATAGATTCATAACACTCTTTCCCTGCCTCTGGCTCTTACATTCCTTCTATTCCCTTATCTATGATGTTCCCTGAGCCTTGTGTCCGTGGGCTGAACATATTGTAGTTGACCTATGTAGGACTTAAGACCTCACAGTCATTTATTCTTGGTACTTTGAACAGTTTTGAGTTTCTGCATTCACTTCCAATCATCACAGAAAGAAGGTTTTTCTGACTAAGGTTGAGTGAACACTAATCTGTAGGAATAAGCATAAATATTTAGAAGGCAGTTTGACATCATGGACATTTAGCAAAACAATGTCTATACATTCCTCCATAGGGGTTATGACTTTCCCAGCTATGGGCTTTGGATGATATTTATGATATCTGGCATTAATTTCCTCCTGTGGAGCAGGCCTTAAATCTAACCAGAAAGTTGACCAACAGTCAGTCATACCATTGTTACATCAGTGGGCATATCTTACCTGAAAGGCTGATATTATAGCATGTATGATTCATCACTAATGTCTTTTTCTTTCACAATTGCCTATATAGTACTTTCTTGTTCCATGAAAGCTAGCCATCTTGGAGGTAGTTTTCAGGTCACTTCCAAATTGATTTCTCTATGTCTTACAACTAACATATGTTGTATCTTCAACAATAGGCTCTTACCATCAAGTTATGGTGGGCAACTGTAAGACTTGACAATAGCTTATCTTGTTTTGTGGGCCTCTGGAACCTCCCTGACAGATAGCCTGTAGGATAATGCTGTGGGATAATATCTTGTTCACTGTAAAGTTTTGTTACTCAAGTTGGTTTAATAAAATGCTGATTGGCCAGTAGTTGGGGCAATCGAACTAAGGATGCCATGGGGAAGATAAGGGTAGAGTCAGGAAAGACACTAGCCAATCACCAAGCAAAATGGATGTGTAAAAATGAGATAACAAGCCATGAGCCATGTGGCAAAGCTTAAATAGAAATATTGGTTAATTTAAGTGTAAGAATTAGCTAGTAACAAGCCTGAACAATCTGGAAAGCATTTATAATTAATATAAGCCTCTTAGTGATTATTTGGGACTGGGCGATCAAGACAGGAAACGTTCATTTACAAGGTATCTTATACTTGACTTTAATATTTTCCTTTAACTATGCATGTCTTCTGGGAACAGCACTGTCTATGCAGGTTGCTGTTCCTCTGGGTAACATCCTTTTAAAAATTACATTAGATGCGGAAAAAGCCTTTGACAAAATCCAACACTCCTTTATGATTAAAGCCCTGGAGAGATCAGGAATAAAGGGAGAATACCTGAATATAATAAAGGCGATTTACAAGAAGCCGACAGCCAGTATCAAACTTAATGGAGAAAAACTCAAAGAAATCCCACTAAAGTCAGGAACTAGACAGGGATGTCCTCTCTC